>SJYA01000460.1:815754-829018 GCA_006410615.1 Neotragus moschatus
TGGGGGAGGGTGAGGAGGGGTGGTGGGGAGAGGTTAGATGTGTGAATGTTAGAGAAGAAAAAAAAGTTACTGCCTTTTTATTTAAAATATTTCCACGTCTTATTTCTCCTGCTAAAGATGCTACTTCTTCTAATGAAAAGATTCAAGTTGAAATGTATTCTCTGTGATACCTTTCCTAACTTCCCTGTAGCCATGCAATAGTCTCCCCTAGGCTTTGCATAGTAAACTGCACTTCTATAGCTTTCAACATATTTCTGTGTTTATTTACATCTACACTTGTCCCATATTGCCTGTGAGCTCCTGTGAGGACAAATCTATGTTTTATTCATTTTTATCTTCTAGCATTTTACCACCATAGGTGCTTAATAAGTGTTTTGTGAATAAATGAAAGAAGAAATAGACACCTTAAGTTATACCAGTTAGTGGCAGAGTAGATAGTCAAACTCAGACTTTCTGACTCCTACGCTACTATTTCCCACCATCATCTAATTTTGTCTCCAAATAACAGTTAATTTCCAAATCATAGGCTTGAAATCCAAAAAATTTAGTGAATTGTTCAATGTCATACTCATAATGTCAGAAGTGCTATGATTTCAGTAAGGATAGCCTAGATTGTGCTATAGGAATAGCCAAAAAATCCAAAAGCATAAAACAACAAAGTTCTATCTATTACTCCCAATAGAGTTCCACCATGGGTTAGGAGGGACAGTTGACACCTTCATTCAAAGACAAAGGTTGATGGACCAGCCACAAATGTGAGCACTGCTTACTGCTATGGCAAAGTTCTGGCACTAGCTATGGCATGGAAGTTACACATGTAGTGTCCACTCACAGCTCATGGCATAAGACCAGTCATATTCCTCACCAACCAAGAAGGAGATCATGAAACACAATTCTTCCATGTTTCTTGATGGAGGAAGGACTGGAGATACTTGGTTAGCAACCATTTTTCATAGAAATGCAAGTTAATCAGGGCTCTTGTAGAAATATCTATGGTAAGTATGAAAAAGTGAAAATTGAAAGTGCTAGTCGTTCAGTCCTGTCCCAACTCTTTGCAACTACATGGACTGTAGTCTGCAAGGCTCCTCTTTCCATGGAATTCTCCAAGCAAGAATACTGAAATGGGTAGCCATTCCCTTCTCCAGGGGATCTTCCTGACTCAGGGATAGAACCCAGGTCTCCCACATTGCAGGCAGATTCTTTACAATCTGAGGCACCAAGAAGGTCCCATAATAAGTATATCACAAATCTAAGTTGAGTATAATTTTCATATATTAAAGATAAGTATAATATTCATATCTAGCCTTGAATTCTTTCTCCCAAGCAACTCTGGAATCTCTTATTTCAGAAAAGGTACAATAGATGACAGAAATATTTTAAGATGATTCTGATTAAATAAAATGAATGTGAAACTGTTCAACAAATTACACATCTTGGCTTAAAACTAAGATATCTGAGTGAAAAATGGCTGACTTAAACCATAGAGAAGATAATTATAGGAAAAACCATTGTAAATTTTTCTCAGGTGACAAAGAAATAGACTTAAAATCAATATTTAAACATCAAATTAGGTGATTTTCATAAGAGTTACATTAAAATGCCATGGCATACAAAAAATAAAAAAGGACACTTGGTAGGAAAGCTCAAGCTTCTAGACCTAAGTTCATCATAAATTAGCTATGTGTCCTTGGGTGGCATCTGGTCCCATCACTTCATGGGAAATAGATGGGGAAACAGTGGAAACAGTGTCAGAATTTATTTGGGGATGCTCCAAAATCATTTCAGGTGGTGATTGCAGCCATGAAATTAAAAGATGCTTACTCCTTGGAAGGAAAGTTATGACCAACCTAGATAGCATGTTCAAAAGCAGACATTACTTTGCCAACAAAGGTCTGTCTAGTCAAGGCTNAGTGGAAACAGGGGCTGACTTTATTTTGGGGGGCTCCAAAATCACTGCAGATGGTGATTGCAGCCATGAAATTAAAAGACGCTTACTCCTTGGAAGGAAAGTTATGACCAACCTAGATAGCATGTTCAAAAGCAGACATTACTTTGCCAACAAAGGTCTGTCTAGTCAAGGCTATGGTTTTCTAGTAGTCATGTATGGATGTGAGAGTTGGACTGTGAAGAAAGCTAAGCACCAAAGAATTGCTGCTTTTGAACTGTGGTGTTGGAGAAGACTCTTGAGAGTTCCTTGGACTGCAAGGAGATCCAATCAGTCCATTCTGAAGGAGATCAACCCTGAGATTTCTTTGGAAGGAATGATGCTAAAGCTGAAACTCCAGTACTTTGGCTACCTCATGCAAAGAGTTGACTCATTGGAAAAGACTCTGATGCTGGGAGAGATTGGGGGCAGGAGGAGAAGACGACAGAGGATGAGATGGCTGGATGGCATGACCGACTCGATGGGCGTGAGTTTGAGTGAACTCCGGGAGTTGGTGATGAACAGGGAGGCCTGGTGTGCTGCAGTTCATGGGGTTGCGAAGAGTCAGACATGACTGAGCGATTGAACTGAACTAGGTAATTAGAGTAATAATTACTATAGCAAGTACACCCCAAAATTTCAATGGCTTAAAATAACATAATTTTATTTTTCACCCACAGAATAGTATTCCTCTCTAACAGGTGATTTTTTCCCCACGCTCTGACTCAGGAAATCCATGTTTTCTTCCATCTAGTGACTCTATCCTCCACTGGAGCCTCAGAGTCCTCTGCTTCTACTCAGAAGAAGCAGGGGGCATAGTGGAAAAGCCCAGTCTAGATGTGGCACACACCACTCTGCTCACCTTCCACTGGACAAAGACTCCACTAGAGAAAACGCAGCCCTACATGGATGCAGGGAGGACTGGAAAATGCAGCGGATGGCTGGAGACCCTTCTCCCAGCACCAACTTCATCCTGTGGAAGTAGGGACCCAAATTTGTGGAGAACATTTCGCCCTCATCTAGTTTTTCTTGATGGCCACCTCCCTCCTTCAAAGAATTAACCACTCCTCTCTGTTGCTCTGCTTGCACTCAGACAGAATGCTATCCTGGTACCCCCACCACTTGATTCCCTTAGGCAACAAATATTCAAGGGCAGGGACTACTGTTTATTCAGCCATGTATTTCTCAGCACCTGGCCCTATTCTGGAACAAAGTATTATTCAATAACAAATTTTGATTAAATTACTTTACTCAAAATCCTCTCTCCTACATTTATGTTTGTTTGTTTTTTTCACAATATGTTAACTTGGAAAAATATCTTAAATCTAAAAAATTTTGTTGTAGATCTTTATCAGAACCCATTGATCCTGCAAAACTTGTTAGGATCATTACATGAAAAAACTCATTAAGTGTCTAGATATAAATGATGATTCCCATCCCTTCATTATCCTGTGTAAACCATATTCCCTTCATAAGCAGAGAGGACAAGGCTCTTTTTGAAATCCTGATCTTAGAGACAGGGCTTGACATATTCTTTCATTCTTTAACTTATATCCATAAACTCCAGGTTTTTAAGTGAATAAAAGTGAAAATGATAAGTCATATTGTACCTCTAGAATAATTAGACTGTATAAACTTACAAAAAATACACAAGTGTACCTTGCACTCAGCACAAGCGGCTGCAACGGCCAGTGCACTCAGCGCAGCTGAGAGGAGCTACCCCATGTTTGATGTCAGGGGCAGCGGCCGAAGAGTGCCAGACTGTGATGGCTCAGGAACAGCTGAGAGGAGCCAGCCCATTTCCGAGGTCAGAGGCGGCGGCCAGGAGGAGCCACCCCACGTCCAAGGCCAGGGTTGGGGGCCAGGAGGACCCACCCCGTGTCCGAGGCCAGGGGTGGCAGCCGGGAGAAGCCACCCTACGCCTGAGACCAGAGGCAACGCCCGAGGCCAGAGACGGCGGCTGAGAGGAACAACCCAATGTCCAAGGAGCTGTGGCTGTGCAGGGGTAGAAAGGCCTAGAAGAGCTATCCCACGTTGAAGGTCAGGAAGGGTGGTGGTGTGGAGATACCTCTCATCAAAGGTAAGGAGCAGCAGCTGCCCTTTGCTGGAGCAGCCGTGAAGAGATACCCCATGCCCAAGGTAAGAGAAACCCAAGTAAGATGGTAGGTGTTGCAAGAGGGCATCAGAGGGCAGACACACTGAAACCACACTCACAGAAAACTAGTCAATCTAATCACACTAGGACCACACCCTTGTCTAACTCAATGAAACTAAACCACACCCGCAAGGCAACCCAAGATGGGGCGAGTCATGGTGGAGAGGTCTGACAGAATGTGGTCGGCTAGAGAAGGGAATGGCAAACCACTTCAGTATTTTTGCCTTGAGAACCCACGAACAATATGAAAAGGCAAAATAGGATACTGAAACAGGAACTCCCCAGGTAAGTAGGTGCCCAATATGCTACTGGAGATCAGTGGAGAATTAACTCCAGAAAGAATGAAGGGATGGAGCCAAAGCAAAAACAAAACCCAGCTGTGGATGTGACTGGTGGTAGAAGCAAGGTCCAATGCTGTAAAGAGCAATATTGCATAGGAACCTGGAATGTCAGGTCCATGAATCAAGGCAAATTGGAAGTGGTCAAATAAGAGATGGCAAGAGTGAATGTTGACATTCTAGGAATCAGTGAACTAAAATGGACTAGAATGGGTGAATTTAACTCAGATGACCATTATATCTACTGGTAGCCATCATGNGAAGGGGACGACAGAGGATGAGATGGCTGGATGGCATCATGGACTCGATGGGCTTGAGTCTGAGTGAACACCAGGAGTTGGTGATGGACGGGGAGGCCTGGTGTGCTGCAATTCATGGGTCACAAAGAGTCGGACATGACTGGGTGACTGAACTGAACTGAACATACAAATAAGGTATTGATGCTAATTTCCTCTAATATTCAATTAATATTCAAAAGGTTGCCTTCCAAATGTTAAGTCACGGAATTATGGGATATAGTTCTGAGTCAATATCAGAGATCGTGTAGTCCAAATCCCTGCAAAGTGAATATACATATTTATATTAACAGATCCAATCAAACTGGTATTCAACAGAAAACTTTGGTGATTTCTCATAATCCTTAGTATAAAGCTTGATGTCATTAATGTGGCTAATAAGCCTAATAAGGGAAGTGTTTCTGACGGTATCTTAACTCTGTGGACAGATCCCTTCCTTATATGATCACTAGGTTAGACAGTTCTGTCTTCTGAGGCTATAGGGAATGTCTGCTTTCTTTGCAGTAATAACTAAACTTAAAGCATAAATACACAGATACACGCAAGCTTTTAAAGTTAACGAGAGAATCTGCCCCTTCCCTTAGTAGCGAATCCTCCTGTCTCCGTGTCCTGCCATCCTGCTACCTGTTATCTACAGCACGAATTGGGGTGTCGCTCCAGGACCTTGCTTCATATGTGTTGTAGAAATTTAGAAAATCTAGTTTAGCCAAGAATGAAAGAGGACACTTCGAGTTTCTGCATCTGTTTTTCCCAGCTTTTAATTAAAGTGTTCTTGGCGCTCCTAACCCATTTCTATATCGTCAAAGAAAATAGAAAAGAAGCGGCTAGGATAGCAGAGGAGATCTTTGGTGAAATTTCAGATTGCTGGGCTGATCGATCTCCACTTCATGAAGCGGCAACTCAGGGGCGCCTACTGGCCCTGAAAACTTTAATTGCACAAGGCGTCAATGTGAACCTGGTAACAATTAACTGGGTCTCTTCTCTCCATGAGGCGTGCCTTGGCGGACATGTGGCCTGCGCGAAGGCCTTACTGGAGAACGGTGCCCACGACCGGCTCCTCCTCTTGGATTTGCAGCCCCAAACCTGAAGTCATCTTCATTCTTCCATCTCCCCACCTGATTAATCATAACATCCCAGGAATCCCTAGAGTTCTTATCAGAGTCTCCCCATTGAATGTCTTGATTCCAGAATGTTCTTTTCAATCTGTTGCTAATACTCAAAGATGCCTCCCAGCTGTGCTGGTTCTCACAGGCCTCTCAGTTCCCTGGAAGGCACTGAGGTCAATGGGGTGACAGTTCACGGAGCCACGCCTCTCTTCAATGCTTGCTGCAGTGGCACGGCTGCGTGGGTCAACGTGCTGCTGGAGTTCGGTGCCAAGGCCCAGCTCCAGGTGCACCTGGTCTCACCCATCCACGAGGCAGTGAAGAGAGGTAATAGAGAGTGCATGGAGATTCTACTGGCAAATAACGTTAACACTGACCAAGAAGTGCCTCACCTCGGAACTTCCTTGTATGTGGCTTGCACCTACCAGAGGCTTGACTGTGTGAAGAAGCTTCTAGAATTAGGAGCCAATGTTAACCACGGTCAGTGGCTGGACACCCCTCTCCATGCTTCCGCCAAGCAGAACAGTGTGGAAATCATCCACCTGCTGATAGACTATGGGGCTAACCTCAAATGCAAAAATGCCCAGGGCCAAAGCGCACTTGATCTGGCAGCTCCAAAGAGCAACATAGGGCAGGCCCTCCTGCTCCAGGAATGCCCACCTGCTCTTTCCCAGCTGTGCTGCCTGTGTGTCCGAAAGTGCTTGGGTCGCAACTGTCACAAGATCATCCACAAACTATACCTGCCGGACCCACTGGAAAAATTCCTCCTATACCAGTAGTCCCCACTATCTATAGGATAATGCTTGGAAATAAATAGATTGTTGCCTGCTGTACCCAGGGTGCCTAGTGTAGATGCAATAGCTAGATCCTGGTATCTTCACATGAGCTAAGTTTGATAGAGCATAACATTGATGAACTGGAGTACGTGGGGAATGGAGACCCCTGATTACCATTCTNCACTATCTATAGGATAATGCTTGGAAATAAATAGATTGTTGCCTGCTGTACCCAGGGTGCCTAGTGTAGATGCAATAGCTAGATCCTGGTATCTTCACATGAGCTAAGTTTGATAGAGCATAACATTGATGAACTGGAGTACGTGGGGAATGGAGACCCCTGATTACCATTCTTTTTAACCAAGGCACAATCAGAAACCTTTTCATTTTTATTTCTCACTAAGAAATTTTAAAAAATTGTGAAGTAGAGTGAAACTAGTAGGCAGTTTTTCAAGATTCATGATTCTTGATTATCTAATGGTTACCATTCTGCTTAGCATGTAGACATGTAAATCTGGGTGGATAAGATTATGATGAATATAAGTCTTTCAAGATAGATTTTTGATTCAGTTATTCCCTCCTTCCCCTTTGTTTCCTTTCATGAATAAATCTCTGCTAAAATTAAAATAAATAAATAAAGTTAATGAGAAAATAATGGCTAAACTTTGAATAACAAAAAGTCATTTCTCCGTCTCAGATTCCTTATTTGAAAAATGATATTTCATTCATTTTTTCTTTTTTCCTTATTCAGGAAAATATTCATTTCCTTTCATCTACTCTATGGGCTTTCCTTGTGGCTCAGCTGGTAAAGAATCCACCTGCAATGCAGAAGACCTGGCTGGGTTCAATCCCTGGAAAAAGGAAAGGCTACCCCATACCTGTATTCTGGACTGGAATATTCCATGGACTGTATTGTCCATGGGGATGCAAAGAGTTGGAAACAACTGAGTGACTTTCACTTTCACTTCACTTTATGTTAAACATTATGAAATGATTACAATACCGTAGTGAATAGTTTAATTGGGATTTCTTCTCCCCAGGATCTTATCTCCTACTTAACTCTCATTAGGGAGATAAATAATATCTATAAAAAGAAAGAATGGATTCAAGATGTTGTTGTTAAGAAAATAAATAGGCTTACCAAATAGAGAAAAGCAGGCATATGTTAAAGGCTGAGCTGAGGAAACGTTGAGTTGAAGTGAAGAGCCAGGGGAAGAATGTTACCAAGCAAAAGGAACAAGAGAAGAGCCCCCATGTGGCACAGAGCTTAGTGCTTACCGAAAAGTAGAAAAGAGCCAGTGTGTTAGGAGATTAGTGACCAAGAGCTGTTTCCCGGTCATCAAATGAGGTTGGAGATGTTAGGAAGGCTCAGGTCGAGCATGGAGAAGTTTTAGGTTTCATTCTAAGAAAAAGCAAGTCATTAAACATTTTTAGGCAAGTGAGTTCCATTCCATTACTTGTAAAATGATTATTCCGGTTGTGAGTAATTGATTAGGAAGCAAGAATGGAACTGGAAAGACCAGTTCAATGGTTATTGCATGATTTCTGGGGATGGAAGATAGTATGGAGGAAGGTGATGGCAGTTGATAGATGTGGGTAGACTTGGGAAATATTTTGGAGGTACAGTCAGTGGAAATTGATAAAAAATAAGGAAAAGGAATTTAACAAATATGAACCCCTCAGTTCTGATTTCAATACATAGATTAATGGAGGTATTAATTTTAAAAATTGCAGATTTTGATAAACATTTATTTAAAAAAAGCCTTTTAAGCTGGCTAATAAAAAAATAAAATATAAATACATAGTATAATTTAATGTCTATATCTAAAATATCATTTACATTCACTAACTTTTTTAAACTAAAAAAATCAGAAAGTTGTAAATAAAAAGATTAATATTTATGGAAAATAAAATTTACTGTGCCCTTTGGAATGAAATTTCACATTTCAAATAAGAAAAATAAGGCAAACACTCAAGTAGAGAAGTGAATAATGGTCATCATAGGCAATATTAAAAAAAGGAATATAAATGACAGATATATTCTGCCTCATTGGAGATCAAGGCAATGAAATTTTTTTACCAATAAAACTGTCAGAATAAAATAGAAAATAACATTTGAGGCAATAGTATGAGGAAAACACTTATTCTAATTCACTTCAAGAGGAAAAGAAAGTTTGATGTAACCCTTTGCAGAAGAAAAACATCAAAATATCAATGGTATTTAAAATTACTTCTATCTAGACAATAATTCCTGTTATAGGACATTAAAAATAAATAAACACATATATGCATTACTTATATAATTGTGACATTGTGTATAATAAGGCCTTAGAAAAGACTTGCTGTTCAATCGTAGAAGATAGGTCAAATTGGAAAATATCTGTTGACATGTAAAGATAACAACAATACATTGTTGCTTCCTTGGTGGCTTAGTTGGTAAAAAATCAGCCTCCAATTCAGGAGATCTGGGTTCAATCCCTGGGTGTGGAATATCCTCTGAAGATGGGAATGACTGCCTACTCCAGTATTCTGGCCAGCAGAACTCCATAGACTATATAGTACATGGGGTTGCAAAGAGTTGGTCTGTTCCTTTCTCCGGGGGATCTTCTCAACCTGGGATTGAACCCAGGTCTCCCACATTGCAGGCAGATTCTTTACCAGTTGAGCCACAAAGGAAACCCAAGAACACTGCAGTGGGCAGCCTATCCCTTTTCCAGCGGATCTTCCTGACCTAGGAATTGAACCCAGGTCTCCTCCACTGCAGGCAGATTCTTTACCAGTTGAGCTAACCAGAGAATCCCATACACATAATACTTGTGTTTTATTGTTGTTGTTCAGCCACAAAGGTGTATCTGACTCTTTGTGACCCCATGGACTGTAGCACACCAGGCTCCCCTGTTCTTCACTATATCCCAGAGTTTTCCCAGATTCATGTCCATTGAGTGGGTGATACTATCTAACCATCTCATCTGCTGCCCCATTCTGCTTTTGGCTTCAATCTTTCTCAACATCTGGGTCTTTTCCAATGAGACTACTCTTTGCCTCAGGTGGCCAAAGTATTGGAGGTTAAATTTTAGCAACAGTCTTTGCAATGCATGAATGAATATTCAGGGTTAATATCCTTTAGGACTGACTGGTTTGATCTTGCAGTCCAAGGGACTCTTAAGAGCCTTCTCCAGCACCACAATTCAAAAGGATTAGTTCTTTTGCACTCAGCCTTTTTATGGTTCAACTCTCACAACCATACATGACTACTGGAGAGATCATCTGCTATTCCCATCTCTTTAAGAATTTTCCACAGTTTGTTGTGATCTACACAATCAAACTCTTTAATATAATCAATGAAGCAGAAATAGATGCTTTTCTGTAATTCTCTTGTTTCCTCTATGATCCAACAATGCTGGAAATTTGATCTCTGGTTTTCTTTGCCTTTTCTCAACCTATCTTGTACATCTGTAAGTTCTCAATTTATGTACTGTTGAAGCCTCAGTTCAGTTCAGTCAGTTCAGTCGCTCAGTTGTGTCCGACTCTTTGCGACCCCATGAGTCGCAGCATGCCAGGCCTCCCTGTCCATCACCAACTCCCGGAGTTCACTCAGACTCATGCCCATTGAGTCCGTGATGCCATCCTGCCATCTCATCCTNAGGCCTGGCGTGCTGCGATTCATGAGGTCGCAAAGAGTCGGACACGACTGAGCGACTGAACTGAACTGAGCTGTACCCTGAAACATAGGGCTTCCCAGGTGGCACTAGTGATAAAGAACCCACCTGCCAAAGCAGGAGACATAAGAGACATGCCCTCCTCCAGGGGATCTTCCCGACACAGGGATCAAACCCATGTCTCTTATGTCTCCTGCTTTGGCAGGTGGGTTCTTTACCACTAGTGCCACCTGGGAAGCCCTATGTTTCAGGGTACACTTGCTTATTTTTTGTAAATGTACACAATCCAATTATTCTAGAGGTACAATATGACTTATCATTTTCACTTTTATTCACTTAAAAACCTGGGGTTTATGGAGATAAGTTAAAGAATGAAGGAATATATATCAAGCCCTGTCTCTAAGATCAGGATTTCAAAAAGAGCCTTGTCCTCTATCTGCTTATGAAGGGAATATGGTTTACAGAGGATAATGAAAGGCTNATTTTCACTTTTATTCACTTAAAAACCTGGGGTTTATGGAGATAAGTTAAAGAATGAAGGAATATATATCAAGCCCTGTCTCTAAGATCAGGATTTCAAAAAGAGCCTTGTCCTCTATCTGCTTATGAAGGGAATATGGTTTACAGAGGATAATGAAAGGCTGGGAATCATCATTTATATCTAGACACTTAATGAGTTTTTTCATGTAATGATCCTAACAAGTTTTGCAGGATCAGTATTCTTGCCTGGAGAACCCCATGGACAGAGGAGCCTGGCAGGCTGCAGTTGATAGTGTCACAAAGAGTCAAACACAACTGAAGTCACTTAGCATGCACACACCCTGAAAAATAACATTTAGACAATAGAAAACACCTAAAATATTTTGCCCGTAAGCAATAGTGAACATTTTGAAAAAAATTAACTTTTTGGTCAATTCCTATTTAGTCCAGACCAAATATATAAATATATAATGATATGTGTATTGCAGAATCCATTCATTTATCCGACATTTATTAAGTACCTAGTTTGACTTATTAACCTAGATTATTTAGGAAAAATCAAGACATTTTTTCAAATTACCTGGGCAATTATAGAATGCTCAGCACTGGATATGCAGCGAGATCTTTGGGGAGAATTTTTAATTATAACATATGGCTCTTTAAGGACAAGAGCTCACATCTACTCATTGCTTGACTTTCCAATAAATATTTATAGAATAAATTACTACCAAAATAAATCCTCTTTGTTTTTAAATCTATTTAAAATTTTTTTTACCTATGACGATATTGAACTTTATCAGAATCTTATGACCCGGGAAAGCAGTAATAACTAAAACAAACAAAACATCTTTTTGTGTTCCAGGCAGTGATTTACTGTAAAGAAACAACGTTTCCCATGTGAGTTAGGTAAGATTAATCGAGGCTCCCCTTGTTTACCTATGACAAAGATAGATAAAATCTCCCTCTTTCACTTACAAATGATTAGCTGAACTACTTGTCTCTACTGATTTATCAGGACAGAATGCTTGTTAATCAGTTTCCTTTAGCCTCTCTCCTTCCACCAAACCTCTGAACTTTGACCTGAGCCCGCATAAAACTTCTACTGAGTCCCGCCTGAGAATAGACGGCTCAGGGTAACACAATCCCTGATACACTCCCATCCCACTTATCCACATTCTGTTTTTACTAACCTTGTTTATTTTTCACTATGAAAGAAAAACCTTCTTTGACTGAGTTTTGAATGCTTTCAAAGCTCACTGCAATAGTCCTTCTCCACCATTAAAACAGACTCTTTCTACTGTAATAATCTTTAAAAAAAAAAATCTTCTTACTTAAGTTTCAGGGTTTTTTTTTAATTTTATACCTACATTAAAAGAAAATTACTCTTTCCAACACACCCAAAACACAAATGTGAACTAAATATCTAATAGACTTAATTTTATTTTTATCTGACATCATATAGGATTTTCTGATTCCATGACATAAAAATGTGCATTAATATCCAAGTTGAATAAGGTAAATATTTAGAACCTATACCAAACAAAGACAATTTTAGAAATAAGAATTCGGAATTTTGTCTTGGGATTTGGGGAGCACTTATAGGAACACACACACACGTAAAATGACACCTGAATGTTAGGGGCTACTGTGTTGTTATTATACAAACTCTTTTCTTAAGATTGAATATGTACTGCCATCTACTGGTAAGTGGTACCAAATCAAGTTAATATATAGAAAGCAGCTTCTGAAACAAAATGATGAGAGCATATTTGCTGAAAAGACAATCTTCTCAATACATAACAGACCAAATAACAAATATTTATGTTTTATATGAATTATTTATTGACCCACAATGTTTAAATACTCTTCCATCTCAGTTCAGTTCAGTCACTCAGTTGTGTCTGACTCTTTGCTACCCCATGAACCGCAGCACGCCAGGCCTTCCTGTCCATCACCAACTCCTGGAGTTCACCCAAACCCATGTCCATTGAGTTGGTGATGCCATCCAATCATCTCANTTGACCCACAATGTTTAAATACTCTTCCATCTCAGTTCAGTTCAGTCACTCAGTTGTGTCTGACTCTTTGCTACCCCATGAACCGCAGCACGCCAGGCCTCCCTGTCCATCACCAACTCCTGGAGTTCACCCAAACCCATGTCCATTGAGTTGGTGATGCCATCCAATCATCTCAACCTCTGTCATCCCCTTCTCTTCCTGCCCTCAATCCCTCCTAGCATCAGGGTCTTTTCAAATGAGTCAGCTCTCTGCATGAAGTGGCCACAAGTATTAGAGTTTCAGCTTCAACATCAGTCCTTCCAATGAATACCCAGGCCTGATCTCCTTTAGGATGGACTCGTTGGATCTCCTTGCACCCTAATGGACTCTCAAGAGTCTTCTCCAACACCACAGTTCAAAAGCATCAATGCTTCGGTGCTCAACTTCTTTATAGTCCAACTCTCACATCCACACATGACCACTGGAAAAACCATAGCCTTGACTAGACAGACCTTTGTTGGCAAAGTAATATGTCT
>SJYA01000460.1:829579-851205 GCA_006410615.1 Neotragus moschatus
ACCTGCATATAGGTTTCTCAAGAGATAGGTCTGGTATGCCCATCTCTTTCAGAATTTTCCACAGTTGTGGAAATTGTGATCCACACAGTCAAAGGCTTTGGTTTCTATCTCAGATTTTACCCAAAACATGTTTTAGTTGGTTAAAAAAAAAAAAACACACAACTTTTATTTTATTATGCCAAAGCATTTGACTGTGTGGATCACAACAAACTGCAAAAATTCTTAAACAGATGGAAATACCAGACCACCTTACATGCCTCCTGAGAAATCTGTATATAGGTCAAGAAGCAACAGTCAGAACCACACATGAAACAATGGACTGGTTCAAAGTTAGAAAAGGAGTACATCAAGGCTGTATATTGTCACCCTGCTTATTTAACTTATAAGCAGAGTACATCATGAGAAATGCTGGGCTGGATGAATCACAAGCTGGAATCAAGATTGCCAGGAGAAATACCAATAACCTCAGATATGCACATGACATCATGCTTATGGCAGAAAGTGAAGAAGAGCTAAAGAGCCTCTTGATGATAGTGAAAGAAGAGAGTGAAAAAGTTGGCTTAAAACTCAACATTCAAAAAACTAAAATGATGACATCCAGTCCCATAATTTCATGGAAAATAGATGGAGAAAAAGCGGAAGCAGTAACAGACTTTATTTTGGGGGCTCCAAAATCACTGTGGATGGTGACTACAGCCATAAAATTAAAAGACTCTTGCTCCAAAGAAGAAAAGTTATGACAAACCTAGGTAGCATATTAAAAAGCAGAGACATTGCTTGCTGACAAAGGTCCATATATTCAAAGCTATGGTTTTTCCAGTAGTCATATATGGATGTGAGATTTGGACTATAAAGAAAGCTGAGCACTGAAGAACTGATGCTTTCAAACTGTGGTGGTGGAGAGGACTCTTGAGAGTCTCTTGGACAATAGTAAAGAGATCAAACCACTCAAATCTTAAGGAAATCAATCCTGAATATTCATCGGAAGTACTGATGTTGAATCTCTAATACTTTGGCCACCTAATGCAAAGAGCTCACTCACTGGAAAAGACCCTGTGCTGGAAAATATTGAAGACAGGAGGAGAAGGGAATGACAGAGGATGAGACGGTTGGATCACATCACCAACTCAAAGGACATGGGTTTGACCAAACTCTGGGAGATGGTGAAAGACAGGAAAGCCTGGCATGCTGCAGTCTATGGAGTAGCAAAGAGTTGGACACATCTGAGCAACTGAACAACAAAATAATTCTTTAATGAGTCTGAGTAAAATATCTGAATAAGTCTAATAGTTACATACATTGAATAGGGTATCGAAGTTCAGTATAATATTCAGCTTGATGCAAAAAATATGGTGTGTATATACAAGCAATACCAATATCATTTGGAAACTTGTTAGAAATGAATCTTAGGTTTCTCTATTTACCCACTTGACAAGAATCTGCATTTTCACATGATCATTAGGTAATGTATATGCACGTTCAACTTTGAGAAGCTCTGATAGGAAGTACTGTACAGCACTGTATGTCAAAAGACCTTTTTCAAGAAAAGGAGGTGCTCAAGAGTTTTATCATGGTTTCAGAATAATTTTTCATTTTTCAATCTTCAAATGGATTTTATCTTGCAGTTAATTTTTTTGAATCACTGTGAGATCAACTGAAGCAGTCTTAGAACAAATTATACCTCTGTTAAAGAAAGACAAAGAACAATGCCCTCAGGCTATATGTTAACATTATACATTTGTGTACACTGAAGTTCATTAAACTGTTCAGCATCATTGATGAGACTTTCCACATGATTAATTACTAAAATTGCCATGCTTACCAAATAGGTCAAGAGTTACATAATCAAAGGAAAAATACAAACAAGCTAAAGAGTTGAGTTGAGAACAGGTAAACTTAGGCAGTAAATTGCAAGCACATGGGTACATACACATACATACATTGACAATGAAATCCTAAAGTCAAGTTGACAGGCCACAGGAGCCAAACTTTAACAGATCCCTGGTTCCTCACATGTCCCATAATTACATGTATTAGAAAGGAGTGCCATTGTCTCAAGTAATTTCATTTATAGTGCTGGATGCCACTTTAAAAAAGCACACAGATAAAAGTGTATGTTCTACAGAGTAAAAGACATAGCCTTAATTTTTCATGAGTTAAATGTAAGATAATACCGTTTAGGGTAGAAAACTTTTGAGACTTCCATGGTCTAGCAAATAGTCAATATTTAAACATTTCATGTATGCTTGAAAATGTGCATTTTCTAGTTAGTGGGTGCTAGTTAGTAGAAATCAAAATTGTTAACTGCTAATTATGGTGTCCATGTTTATATCATACTAACTTTTTTGTCTGAGTTATTAGTTAATATAAGTACATTAATATCTCCCACTATCATGATGAATTTTAGAAAATATATCTTGTTCTAGCAAGTTTGCTTCTTGAATTTTAAACCTGCTCTATTGTGTCCAACTCTTGAGATTCTATGGACTAGCCCCTCAGGCTCCTCTGTCCATGGGATTTCTTAGGCAACAATACTGGAGTGGGTAGCCATTCCCTTCTCTAGGGATTTTCCTGATCCAGGAATGGAACCCTGGTCTTTTGCATTGCAGGCAGATTCTTTACCCTCTGAGCCACCAGGGAAGCCCCATTCTATTAATAGTAGACTACATTTTCCTGAGAAAAACAAGATCATGATTATATTATGACCATCTTTATTATTAATCATGCTTTTCATCTTAAATTCTGAATGATTTATACTACCCAAAGTAAGCCAAATGCCAGAGGTTAAGGGCACAGTCTTTTAGAAGGCTTCAGTTCAGGCAGTACCCACAAGTTCATGCATCTAAAGGGCCACCCCAACTGCTAACCAGCTGGCTATAATTTTGTATAAGCTCTTTATATATTTTAGATATTAAGGACTTTTCAGACATATGATTTATAAATATTCTCTTTCATTTAGTTGGTTGTCTCTTCATTTTGCTGATGATGCTTTGTTGTGCAGAAGCTTTTTAGTGTGATGTCACCCCACTTGTTATTATTGTCTTTGCTTTTGGTATCAGTTGAACTTTTAATTGTCAGTACCTTCTTTCTAGGATTTCCTTTGGGTTATCTTTGGAGCAAGATAGAGATGACACCATTTATATCCACAAATAAATTTTCTGTCCATTCTCATCCAACAGTTGTTTCAGCAATAGCACATAAAATTCCTAGCCAAGTGACATTTTCTAATATTGAGGGTTCTAAGGCTTCTAGAAGTCTAAGTATTCTGTCACTAGTAGAGATACAGGCAAAACCTTTAGCTAATTCACAATACACAAGTAGAGTTGGAGAGATAGACATTGGAATTGTTATGTCTCTTTAACTGTCTCTTACTTCACCTCCAGGTTCATTTCCTAAATTTAAGCCTCAGAATCTTCTACTTAAGATTATTTTTAACAACCTCCTAATGGGCTTCCTGCCCTCAATCTTGTCCCTGCCAGCCCCATTCTTCACTTTAAATCCTGAGTGATCTTCCTAAATCACTCATTTAATTACATCATTCCTATCCTTAAAATCCTATGTTATCTTGCATATCTTATCTACCTTAACTGCTCTTAGGATAGGTTCCAAACACTAATAATAACTTTTAGCCATTTAAAAAAAAAAATGAATTTCAATTATTTGAATTCATTCTGCAAATTTTGTCCTTTAGGTCATTGCTCTTGCTTTGGTTTCCGCTTGCAATACACTTTCTACATCATCTATTCATGTGGCTAACTCAGCTGAGCCCTTGATCCTTGCGTAAAACTTCTCTGAATTTCCAAAGGCTGGATCAGGTGCTGTCCTCCTCTGCCATCACATATGACCAGAGAACTCAGTACTTAACCCTCTTGTAGAACTTATCACTCAGCTTCTCTCTAAATTTTTTGAGGGCTAGCATCATATCTTAACTTGTTCAGTGTTCTATTTTTAACACCTATCAGTGCATTCCCATAGTAAGTACTCAGAAAAGTTTTTCTAAATGGGTGAATTAGTAAAGCACAAAATTATTCAGAAAAAAAGACACGTGTTGGTTCCTGCTAGTACTTTTTTCTGCTAGCAAACTCATTTTTGGAGAATAAATTTCACTAACTAAATATATTGGAATATTGCTCTAAAGTTAACAGATACAAAGAAGTAACATTCTATATAAGATAACTTCATGATGGACTCACAGAGTTAGTTGCTGATGTTCCCAAAATTCAGTTCAGTTCAGTCACTCAGTCTTGTCTGACTATTTGCAACTCCATGGACTGCAACATGCCAGGCTTCCCTGTCCATCACCAGCTCCTGGAGCTTGCTCAACTCATGTCCATCAAGTTGGTGATGCCATCCAACCACCTCATCCTCTCTTGTCCCCTTCTCTTCTTGCCTTCAATCTTTCCAACATTAGGGTCTTTTCCAATGAGTCAGTTCTTCACATCAGGTGGTCAAAGTATTGTAGTTTCGGCTTCAGCATCAGTCCTTCCAATGAATATTCAGGATTGATTTCCTTTAGGATTGACTGATTGGATCTCCTTGCAGTCCAAGGGACTCTCAAGAGTCTACTCCACCACCACAGTTCAGAAGCATCAGTTCTTCAGCACTCAGCTTGCTTTATAGTCCAACTCTCACATCCATACACGACTATTGGAAAAAGCATATCTTTGATTAGTCAGACCTTTGTTGGCAAAGAAGTGTCTCTGCTTTTTAATATGCTGTCTAGGTTGCTCATAGCTTTTCTTCCAAGCAGCAAGCGTCTTCTAATTTCATGGCTGCAGTCACCATCTGCAGTAATTTCGGAGCCCCCAAAAATAAAGTCTGACATGTTTCCATTGTTTCCCCATTTATTTGCCATCTCCGTTTTTAGAATGTTGAGCTTTAAGCCAGCTTTTTCACTTTCCTCTTTCAGTTTCATCAAGAGACTCTTTAGTTCTTCTTCACTATCTGCCATAAGAGTGGTGTTATCTGCATATCTGAGATAATTGATATTTCTCCTGGCAATCTTGATTCCAGCTTGTGATTCATCCAGCCCAGCATTTCTCATGATGTACTCTGCATGTAAGTTCAACAGGCAGGGTGACAAATACAGCCTTGACGTACTCCTTTCCTGATTTGGAACCAGTCTGTTCTTCCAAGTCCAGTTCTAACTGTTACTTCTTGACTTGCATACAGATTTCTCAAGAGGCAGGTAAGGTTGTCTGGTATTCCCATCTCTTTAAGAATTTTCCAGTTTGCGGTGATCTACACAGTCAAAGGCTTTGTTGTAATTAATAAAGCAGAAGTAGATATTTTTCTGGAATTCTCTTGTTTTTTCTATGATCCACCTGATGTTGGCAACTTGATCTCTGGTTCCTCTTCTTTTTCTAAATCCAGCTTGCACATATGGAAGTTCATGGTTCACAGACTGTTGAAGCCTGGCTTGGAGAATTTTGAGCATTACTTTGCTAGCCCAAGATCAGTACAATTGTGCTGTAGTTTGAACATTCTTTGGCATTGCCTTTCTTTGGGTTTGGAATGAAAACGGACATTTTCCAATCCTGTGGCCACTGCTGAGTTTTCCAAACTTGGTGACTTACTGAGTGTAGCACCTAAACAACATCATCTTTAGGGTTTGAAATAGTTCAGCTGGAATTCCATCTCCTCCACTAGCTTTGTTCATAGTAATGCTTCCTATGGCCCACCTGATTTGGTATTCTAGGATGGATGGCTCTAGGTGAGTGATCATACCATCATGATTATCTGGGTAAGATCTTTTTTGTATAGTTCTTGTGTGTTCTTGCCACCTCTTCTTAGTATCTTCTGCTTCTGTTAGGTCTGTACTGTTTCTGTCCTTTATTGAGCCCATCTTTGCATGAAATGTTCCCTTGGTGTCTCTAATTTTCTTGGAGAGATCGCTAGTCTTTTCCACTCTATTGTTTTCCTCTATTTCTTTGCACTGATCACTGAGGAAGGGATTCTTATCTCTCCTTGCTATTCTTTGGAATTCTACATTCAAATGGGTATATCTTTCCTTTTCTCCTTTGTCTTTCACGTCTCTTCTTTTCATATCTATTTGTAAGGCCTCCTCAGACAACTATTTTGCTTTTTACATTTATTTTTCTTGGGATGGTCTTGAACACTGCCTTCTGTACAATGTCATGAATCTCTGTCCATAGTTCTTCTAGCACTCTATCAGATCTAATCTCTTGAATCTGTTTGTCACTTCCTCTGTATTATTGTAAGGGATCTGATTTAAGTTATACCTGAATGGTCTAGTGATTTTCCCTACTTTCTTCAATTTAAGTCTGAGTTTGGCAATAAGGAGTTCATGATCTCAGCCACAGTCAGCTCCTGGTCTTGTTTTTGCTGACTATAGAGCTTCTCCATCTTTGGCTACAAGGAATACAATCAGTCTGGTTTTGGTATAGACCATCTGGTGATGTCCATGTGTAGAGTCTTCTCTTGTGTTGTTGGAAGAGGGTGTTTGCTAAGACCACTGATTTATCTTAGCAAAACTCTGTTAGTCTTTGCCCTGCTTCATTTTGTACTCGAAGGCCAAATTTGCCTGTTACTCCAGGTATCTCTTGACTTCCTATTTTTCCATTCCAGTCCCCTAAGATGAAAAGGACTTCATTTCCCCAAAGTATTTTATGTTCCCCAAAGCAGTTTGTTTTAAGGTGGCCAGACCTGAACGGTTTGCATGCCAAGATGCATGGCTAAAACATATGTCTCTCTTACAGGGTTAAGCTGTTCCAGCACAAGAAATTCTTCAGTGCTTTGCTTCAGAATACTGAAGAGCTTAATACGTAAGAGATTTTTAAAGAAAATAGGTATTTGGAGATATTAAAAAAAAGGCTAGAGAAGTAAAGCTTTTGTTCATAAAATAGAGCTCTTTTGTTTTGCAAATCAAGTTTAATTCACACAGACACAAATACCTGCCACTCAGAAAGAAAAACGTAATTTTTTTTTTTTTTTACAGGGAGAGAAAAATACTATACTTTAAAGGATTTTATCCTCCACCTTGCAAAACTGGAATCTTGCATAGCTCTGTGTAGTACTTTGCACAAAGTACATTCACCTTCCAAGACTGAAAACAAAGAAAAAGCTTGCATATTTTATTTTTTTTTTGTAAAATAAAGAAGCACACATATGATAATTTGGTGTATTACTACAAACAAAGTACACATTTTGAATGCTTCAGAAAACTACAACTTTGTTACAAGCTAATAGGTTGTTTCTTATAACTATATGCTAGGACACCTATCTAAAGCATGTCCAGTCAAGAGGTTGACATAGTTTCAAAGAGAGGCCATTAATCTGGTGACAGCAATCCATTAAACTAACTCTGCAAATCATTTTGTTGGAGGAATGAAATATTGGAGTGAGAGTAGGACTCTTGTTTACTGTCATTATTGACTAATTACAACATGATTGCTTAGGGACAAGCCAATTTTTTGTACCATGTAGAAAGATAACAAAGATAAAGAAACTCCTGTTTAGAGCAATTCAGCTTTTTAAGGGAATATATTTCTCCATTTGATTCTCCACAGAAAACAGAGAGAAACTTGTTCTTCTATTTTAGGAAGGATGGATGAGAGCAGATTTAATTTAAGGTAACATAATTAATAAAATACTTTTTTATTCTGTGATTAAACTATATGAGAAATTCAATAGAATTCTAAATAACTTATTATCTACTATACCACTTTATATATTACTAAAGCTAATTATTTTTTTCTCAAAAATTTTCTTAGATTTTGTTTTCTAATATAGAGATATAACAATAACAGCCATAAAGATATTGATCTAACTAAAGGAATCAAATATCTCTTAAGGTTGCATTTATAGCTTTTAATTTAATCTAAATTTGCCCTTATGAAAAGTCATGATGTTTTTTGGAATAATTCTCCAAGATGTACACTCAATTTTTGATTATATAAGAGAGCAGAGTATAGAGAATAGCAAAGATAGCTAGATCTACAAATCACTTCCTTGCCTAAACCTCAACTAACATATTTCATAAAGCAAATTCAAGTTAAAGGATTAATGATCAGGGAAATGATCAAAAGGTGAGTAGCAAAAGAGGAAAGAAAGAAAAGAGGAATCTGAAAAATATGGTAACTACATTATTAACTCTCAAAATACTCCTTTAAAGCAGTGGAAGAGGGGATAATTGGATTGAATAAAGTGCAGGCCAAAGTTTGGCCTATCGGGTGTAAGTAATACATACACAAGTGTCTCAGGTAGCACTAGTGGTAAAGAATCCACCTGCCAATGCATGTAGATGTAAGAGACACGGGTTCAATCAGTGGATTGGGAAGATTCCCTGGAGAAGCAAATGGCTACCCACTCCAGTATTCTTGCCTGGAGAATCCCATGGATAGAGGAGCCTGGTGGGCTACAGTCTATGGGGTCACAAAGAGCTGGACACTATATAGAAGTGATTTAGCATGCATGCACTATACATACACAGAGACTTAACATATTATGAGATATAAATGGAGTAAGTGAACAGGCTGCATAAGGCAGAGGAATAAAATTTAGTTTCTGTAATTGCAGAATGAGGCAGTAACTGTTTAAACATTTTTCACTGATTTATAAAATATCCTGAGTGCATCAAGTGTAGGAACAGTGGTCAGTAAGACAGATACAATAACTGCTGAATCTTCAGAAGAATATATATTAAGTGATGACAATTAATTAATCAATTAATTAATGCTATACAAAGTCTATGAGGAAATAAAGGGTGCTACGATAACACAAAACAAGGACTTGACTGAGTCTGAGAGGGAATTATCCTCTAAGGAAGTAACATTTAAAGGTCACCAAGAGGTAATTCCATTTAGCAAAATGTTATGGAGTATAAGCTGTGTGTAAAGTACCACACCTTTTGTTTTTCTGAATAACAATAGTAGAAGGTATACCTCTAAATGTACTCCCAGGGCCAAGAAAGGACAGCAAAGCCTGAACGAATAGCTTGTATTCTGCACACATTTGTATCCTGCCTGAGAAAGAGTCCTCTCAACACATCTTCTAGGACCAGACCCTACAACAGTGTGAAAACAGTAGTCCCAAAGAGCCTCTAGAGCTGAGCTTTGTAGTGGACCATAGGCTGATAACTTGGGTACATGAAGCTCCAGCTCTGGATTTAAAATCTTAGTCATAAAGAAAGAATGAAATAAGGCCATTTGCAGCAACATGGATGGACTTAGAGATTATCACTCTGAGTGAAGTAAGTCAGACAAAGACCAATGATACCACTTATATGCAGAATCTTAAAGTGCTGGAGGATATTCTCAGCAAATAGTCAACCTAGGATTGAACCCATAATCTTATCTATCATGCTTTTATTCCTCCACTGTTAATGGTGATTAATATTCACAATGAAACAAAAAATGAAATTTCACTTTGAATTTAACTCTGAGTTGCAAAGTTCAGAGATAAAGGGAGGAAAGAATCTGTTGAAGAGGAACGTTCATTGCATACCATGTCATATTCCTTATAGCAACAGAGAATCTCACTGCTGCCCTGGGCCTGTGCCACATGCTCTGCTGAACAGATCCCATGAATGCTATGGTCTGCATATGATGTTTGATTTTAATTTAAAAATGACTTTTAAAGTAGCCAAAAATTTTAGAGTTAGATTAAAAAGTATTTTTTAAATTTTCTTTGTTGTTGTTGTTGTTTTGTTTTACGTATTCATCTGTCAGTGGACATTTATTAATATCCTCATGTTGTATCTCCTCTTTGCTGCTTCCTCAGAAAGTAAATGTATTCCTTCTCTATTGTCTTGACTCTAATATGTTAATAGATAGTCCTATCACCTAAAATGGTAAATAAAATCTGTAACAGCTACTAGCTTACTGGTTCAGTAAAGATATGCCAGAGTTAAAGTAAGTTAACTGCAACTCAAGACAACAGAAATGACCAAGAAGGATGACTGATATGTGCCCATATTTACTCACTTAATAAAGGAACAAAAAGATATTATAAGGATGATACAGTACACTGTAGTAGTGACTAATCTGATTTTAATTGCTCCAGAGTCCAATTATCTTCTTGCTCTATTTTTACACAATGTTCACACAATCAATTCTTTATTCCTAGAAGAATTTTTCACATCATTAAAATTGAGAAAAAAATTAAGCCTATATACCACTGTGCTATTGGTTTCCGTTTTAAATATGCCAACACATTTTCATTTGGAAATCAATTGGAATTCTGGGCTAACGCCTCTGTGGGTATTTGGCCAATTATGCCATAAAGCTCAAGACAAATGAGAGCCCTCTGAATGATCTAGTTTTGCACACAATGGAGAGAAAACAATTGACCAGAAAACAGATCATTATCCAAGTCTTGCAGATTTACTTTTAACAATAAGATTGTTGATTTTTTAACTGTATGAAATATGTACTACTGTGACCTTCTGAAAATGAAAATTTCCATGGATACTTTTATAACTTCAAGTAAGAGGTCATCTGAAAAATGTTCTTGTGATAATTTCTCTTATAGCCATTCAGCTAAGGTTAAAATCAAACAATACAAGTTATTTTATGTTTATTCAAGTATTGCCTTTTCACATTTGAATTTATACAAAATTTATTTCATATTGTTCACCTGTTCTAGCTACTTTTCATAGTTGGTCAATTCATTTCAACACATAAGATGTTTTTTTCTTTCTCCCTGCTTTTTTTTTTTTTTTTTTTTTTTTTTTTTTTTTTTGTTTTTTTTTATTTTTTTTTTACATNTTGTGACCCCATGGACTATGGAATTCTCCAGGCCAGAATACTGGAGTGAGTAGCCTTTCCCTTCTCCCAGGGGATCTTCCCAACCCAGGGATCAAACCCAGGTCTGCCGCATTGCAGGTGTATTCTTTCCCAGCTGAGCCACAAGGGAAGTCCAAGAATACTGAAGCTGTCTCTTATACACATCTAACTCTGTGCAGGATACCAGATTGCAGTAAGTACTATGGAAAATCATAAGTAGATGGATCCTTAGCTTCTGCCCTCAATGATGATGTAATCTAATGAAATTCATTTAATATACTCTCTTGGAAATGTAAGATACACTAGAAAAACACATTACAGATATTTAAAGAGCAATATTTCAAGTACCAGCTCAAGTGTCATAGATAAATGTCTCCAATTCTTTGCTAAAAGTTCATTGGGATTCCACTGCTAATACTATTAAGAACAACAGATATCAAAATGGCCATGAAAGACCTAAGGATCTACAAAGATACTGTGGTAGTTAAATTTTACAGAGTGTCTAATAAGTGCCAAGCCCAGGAGTTTTACATATATCATTCACTTAATCCTCATGACAACTTTGCCTACAAGGTTTATCCCCATTTTCCATATTAGGTTACTGAGGCTTAGAGAAATTAAGTATTTAGACAGATCATATAGCTAATAATGGCAGAGTCTGGATTGATAATACGTTATTCTAACTCCAAACTTTCCCCGTTTCTCCCGCAGCCTCTCAGGCTTCTTTACCCGGCCAATCTAACTTTCTCAATGATTTTTCCCTGCTTTACTCTCTGATCTCAGTTAATGTTTCATAATCTCCTCCCATTTCCTTTGCACTTTCTTCCTGTGCTGAACCCACTAGATGACACCAGCACCACCACAAGGCACAAGGCACTGCATCTTCTCGAACTTCTGTGTGAGCCCAAGCCTCTCCAGCCATGCTTCTGGCTATAGTCAGTGACTAGCTGTCTAATCCCAGGTGGCACTAGAAGAACCTGCCTGTCAGTGCAGGAGTCCTAAGTGATGTAGGTTTGATCCCTGGATTGGGAAGATCCACTGGAGGAGGGCATGGCAACCCGCTTCAGTATTTTTGCCTGGAGAAGTCCATGGACAGAGGAGCCTGGCAGCTTCTCTGGGGTCACAAAGAGTCAGATATGACTGAAGCGATTTAGCACACATACAATCCTCCAGCTCCTCTTTCAGGCCTTCCTTTCCTCACCTCCTCATATATTCTTTACTCTCTAAATTCCCTCTACTCCCAAAAATACCTTTTGATACAGTCACTAATTTATAAAACTCCTTGTTTCCATCTTCATTCATGTAGAATGAATTGCAATCAATTTTTAAGAGATAATTTTAGGGAAAGGGAATTAGCATTAAGTGAGCAGCTTCTATGCCTGACAGACAATGTCTGCTGGGTTTTTTGCATCTTACCTGGTCCTATTTCCAGTTCATTTCAGTTCAGTTCAGTTGCTCAGTCATGTCCAACTCTTTGCGACCCATGGACTACATCACGGCAGGACTTCCAGTCGATCATCAAATCCCAGAGTTTACTCAAGCTCATGTCCATTGAGTTGGTGATGCCATCCAACCATCTCATCCTCTGTCATCACCTTCTTCTCCTGCCTTCAATCTTTCCCAGCATCAGGGTCTTTTCAAATGAGTCAGCTCTTTGCATCAGGTGGCCAAAGTGTTGGAGTTTCAGCTTCACCATCAGGCCTTCCAATGAACATTCAGCACATTCCCTACTTCTTTCCAGGAGTAAGTCATTATATCTAAGGTAACCGCTCACTCTTCTGAATGTCCAGGATACTTACTGACTCAACTCAACAAATGTTTACCAAGTGCTCATTAGATTTCAGGCACTGCATGGGTTGCTGATGAGAAAATGATGAGATGACAGGTCTCAAACTCAAGAACATTACAGCCTAAGGGAAGAAAGTCAATGGACAAATACATCACTATATGATGAAAAATAATCACAACCATCTATAGAGTCCTATGTACTTATAGAAAAGACTCTAGACCCAGAATGGGAATAGGAAGAATAAAGTGAGAAAGACAACTTTCCAAGGAAGGCGTACATGTGAAATCTCTCAATTATGAATATGGGTGTAAGTGAAAGTCCCTCAGCTGTGTCTGNCACAACCATCTATAGAGTCCTATGTACTTATAGAAAAGACTCTAGACCCAGAATGGGAATAGGAAGAATAAAGTGAGAAAGACAACTTTCCAAGGAAGGCATACATGTGAAATCTCTCAATTATGAATATGGGTGTAAGTGAAAGTCCCTCAGCTGTGTCTGACTCTTTGTGACCCCATGGACTATGGAATTCTCCAGGCCAGAATACTGGAGTGAGTAGCCTTTCCCTTCTCCCAGGGGATCTTCCCAACCCAGGGATCAAACCCAGGTCTGCCGCATTGCAGGTGTATTCTTTCCCAGCTGAGCCACAAGGGAAGTCCAAGAATACTGAAGTGGGTAGCCTATCCCTTCTCCAGTGGATCTTCCCCACCCAGGAATTGAACCAGAATCTCCTGAATTGCAGGTGGATTCTTTCTCAAAACAAGTAGGTGGTGTGGGTTGGAATACACCAGGAATAAAATCATCTTCAGAGTGTCTGTGTGTGACTGGAAACTAGTGTAATTAATAAATACTGGTGGAGAGCTGAGGCAGAAGGAGGAACTAGATCTTAAAGGGCTTTCTGTGCTGGGCTACATTGCTTAGATATTAATCTCAAAGCAATGGGGAGGTATTAATGGTTTATTTTTAGCTAAGTGGGTCTAGATTTTTACTTTGGAAAGATCAATATGTCTTAGGTTTGGAGACAGAAAAGTTAGAAGGAGAGGAGTTAAGTGACTTCGTTGCAATATATCCAACACAAAGATGATGAGGGTCTGAACTAGTGATGGCAAAACGTACTTTGCTTTAATAAATACATTTTAAACAGAAATGGTCTATAGATTTCTAGATGCAGGGAAAAGAGAGGCATCAGTGGGAAAGCTGGGTCCAGAATGATGTCTTGGGGTTTGCCTTGGATGGTGGGACCCTGGGAAGAGCAGTACTGGTGGCATGGAGGAAGAGATGAGGCTACATTTGGTTATGGGCTTGAGGTGCCTCCCAACTTTCAAATGGGAATGCCCAGTGTACATTTCTGTATGAATCGACTGGGATATATCACGTTCATTTTTATTGTAATTCACTATTTCATGTGCATTTTTATTCTGACCAAGTTTTTTTTTTTTTTTTAATTCTTTGAGCGAAGAGTGAGCATTTCCTTATTATTCTTTGCATTTATCACAGGTCACACGCAATATATGGCTAATAGTGGGTGCTCAGGAAAGATTTATTTTTGACAACTGAATTCACTGATTAATTGCTATGTGTTGACTCTAATACATACTGAGTAAAGTCAGATAAAGGTTGTAAATGTTTGAAAAAGATTTTATGTGTGAGGGTTAGAAAAACAGTGGCATAGCATATTTATGAAAACCTTATAAGTTTCTTGGGTGTAACCCTAACTATGTAGTATCCTAAAAACAATTATTTATATATTTTTGATAACAAAAATTGTCTTATTTTGTCCTCTGTTTTCTTCCAAGCTTTTATGGTACATATAGGTATTCAACAAATACTTGTTGAATAAATGTGCGAATCACTGTTAACAATTTATGGAAATAATTATCATCTATATACCATAATTAAAAATTATTAAAATCTATATTTAATAATTTACATTAAATAATAGATGGAGTTTACCCAATTTTTTACCACCCAGCAACCACAAAGTATCTTTGTTTGCTATCTTTGTATTGCATTTGCAGTTGGAGTCTGTCCTTTTATATCTGAGCAATTCTGTCTCCATCTGCTCATGATGCCAGATGGAGGAGAAGCACGGAGACCAAGAGACTAATGAAGCAACTCATCAAGTTGTTTAAAAGGCAAAAATATTTAAGAAAACCAAATCGGTTGAAATGCCCTATCTGAAAAGTGATGGTTGTATATTATATAACCTTAAAGTTTCTGTAGGTAAACAAACAAACAAACAAACAAAAAACTAAAGGAAAACTTCTGAAGATAAATTCTGAATGATTTTTAAGGATATCCATTTTGGAAAAACACGTATTAACACCCTAATAGCAAAGAACATTAACTCTTTCTGACCATAAGGGTAAAATTAACTACACTGTGGACTATGGAGTCCATTAATGAAAATAGTTTCCCAAGGCTCTTTGCTGGTGATGGACTCAGACACCATGAAATAAGTGTGCAAGCCAGTCTCTTCACAGAAAACTCAGTAGTTTACAGATGGGATAATGCCTGTATTTATAGGAGAAAGGAAAGGCAGAATCAGGTGAACTCTACTGGATCTTACAGTTCTCCAGAAAGCAGTAGTGAAGATGGAGGGAAAAAGTCTCACACATAGTATTTTAGGACTGAACCAGCCATTAGCCAGTGGGAAGCACAAGATAAAATACTATCACTCAAATAGTGCTATAATGCAATAAACTATATTATTCAAGTCACCAAACAAAATACAATGTAGTAGAAATAAATTCATTTTAAATATTGGTAAGTTGTAAAATTGCATGACAAAGAAAAGATACCAGTGCTATTACAAATGAAAAACTACAGAATGATAAAGTATGTTTAAATAACAATCATAAGAAGTGAAAGATTCTACCAAAGATTCACCCAAACCAATGATCATGAAAATTTATTCATTAAATTTAGACAATTTCCCTCTTTAAAGGAAACACATATCTTCTCAGTTTTCCTTCTCAGCTCCTTCTGAGGCAAGTGACAAGTAGATCTATAGTTGACAGTCAAATTCTCCCTGGGCCTAATTTGTTTTCCCGACATTTAATTTCTCAAGGTCTTTTTTTTTTTTGGTTGAAAATATATCAAACCTATTAAGAATTCTGAGTTCAAATTATTTTCTAAACCTGGCTCGTTTGACTGAATATAAAATTTTTGAACTGCAAATAATTTTATTTAGTAAAAGCTACAATCAGGTCACACTTGAAAAGAGAAATTTAAAAAAAAAGAAGAAAAGAAAGGAGAGGAGGAAGAGGAAGGAGAAGAATGGGAAAGAGGAAGGGGAAGAGGAGAAGCAACACAAAGTTAGAATATTAGGACTTACTTGATGTACGTTATAGAGAAATAGACTTGCTTTTTGCTTCTTTCAGGAATTAGAGTCACTGTGAATAATCTGTATTTATTAATTTCTTCATTCACTCAATTATTTGCCAAACATTTTTAAGGACTCTGTATATATCAATCACTAGGCTAATTATTAATTATATATGGCATAGATTTTAAGTTTCCATATAAGTATAAATATCAGAAACGAATTCTCCCTGGGAATATTGATCTAAAAGAATGCCCAAATAGTCTACATAGCATAGGTGAGTATGGCTGTGCATGTGCCCAATACATTTTATCTGCTCCCCAGCATTTCCCAATGCTGTTGTGTTAGGCAAGTCCATGTGAAAATTTCTGGACGAAGAGCTATAAACAGATGTGATATATATCATTTTAGAGCCAAGACATTTAAGGGCTGTTGGACTATCTTCTTTTCACTATGCTCTCTTTCCTTGCCATGGGAGCCTTGGCAGCCATATGTAACAGATGCTGAAGCTATAAAATGCTGACACTTTCCTTAGGCCCATTGGACACGTAGTATCAGTGAGAAATGAACTGAGTAGAACTAAGCCACTGAGACTGGAGGGTCTGTTACCCTAGCCTGACTGTTTCAACCCAGCAAGCATGAAGAGATTATCTTAGTATGACAGAGGAAGCATTGATATGAAACACAGAGATTACATTTGAAACATTTTTTTTAAATTCTAGAAACCATGCACATCAATTCAGAAGTACTGCACACTGTAGAAACACAACATTCATTTCTTGCCTGGTTCATCTCAATTTGTGAGAAGATGAAAGAAGATTCTGTAGCTCTGACAGTCTCATTTTCTCAAGAATTTTTTCCTACCTCATCAAGAGATTTCTAGGTTTCAGGCTGTACAGGAAGACAATAAGACTTAAGTTTTTGTACCTGCCATTTTATAGGTCCCTTCCAAGGTCTTTGTCTAATTTCCTGTTTATAATTTTGGATAATTTTTCTTAAAAAAAAAAAAAAGCAATAGTTGTTCAGTTTTATCTGATTGTTTGCAACCTATGGGCTGTAGCCTGCCAAGGCTCTTCTGTCCACAGAATGCTCCAGGCAAGAATACTGGAGTGGGTTGCTGTGCCCTTCTCCAGGGTATCTTCTCAACCCAGGGATTGAATCCAGGTCCCCTGCATTGCAGGCAGATTCTTTACTGTCTGAGTCGAAAGGATTCTCCCAATTTGAATAAATTTCCAGACACAAAATCCTGGATCCAGCCCTACCCAGTTTTTCACATTACACTTTATACCAAGCACTAGGTGCTATCTTTGTTTTCACCAGGTGTTTATCTCACTCTCAAAAGTAAACTTATATAAAAAGATACCTCTTACTTGGCACTAGGCATTATGTTTCCATTTACATCAGGGATTTGTCTCACTCTCCTAAAGTAAACTAGATAAAAAGGCCTTTTCTCCTCATGATCTGGGAAATTATCATGTAGATATTTCCCCGTTAGGTAATTAAATCCAAGAAATGTTTCCTTTAGTGAGTGTTTAAACTACTGCTTTTCCTAGCTTCAGTTACTTGCAGTAGTGCTCATTTACGCATATAAACTGGCACCTGCATATTTATACACAAATGGAAACACACACATGTACTCACAGACTTAAGAGCATATAAGTATATTTTACGATCTGTTGGTTTTTTTCCCTCCGTGTATTAAGATGACTTTATAATAGAGACCTTTATTTGTAACAGAGACCTTTACCACAGGCCAGTATCAGGTAAGCAAGGAGAATGTCTACAGATTTCTGACACATAAGTCAACCATTTCACAAGACCCAGTTCATCTCCAAGGCCACATATTGTTCTCTGAGGCAAATTCCTGTGCTGATGATTTCTTGGGGTTAGTACTCCCTGGCCCTTCAAACAGAAGAAAATCAATGTCTGTAGGATAAGAAGCAGGCTTTCCTCTTTTCCAAAGTACTTTATTTTGTGTATCATGAGAGTAGTGGCATGATCATGGCTGTCATTTTCACAGACAGCTTAACTGCAATCTGTATTCTAATAAGGAGAATGCAACAAGAAAGGAGAGAGGATGCCAGGAAAAGTATAGTTACAATTATGCATGCAGGTAGTATGTTAGGAACTCTTTCCAAAGCTATGATAAAGTACTTCATTCTTTATTTAAATTCCCATAATCACTCTTCTTCTTTATCTAAAGAACCACATTTTTAGAAGAAGCAAAATTCTAAAAAAAAAAAAAATCAGCTTTCAAGTTTTTTTTTCCCTCTAAATGTGGGAAAGAAGGGAGAGTAAGAGGTTTCTGGAATTACTAAAAATGGGGCTTTTAACCTAAAATTTGATTCATCAGCAGAACAATTGAGAGTTAATTCAAAGAATAAGATANAGAAGAACCAAAATTCTAAAAAAAAAAAAAATCAGCTTTCAAGTTTTTTTTTCCCTCTAAATGTGGGAAAGAAGGGAGAGTAAGAGGTTTCTGGAATTACTAAAAATGGGGCTTTTAACCTAAAATTTGATTCATCAGCAGAACAATTGAGAGTTAATTCAAAGAATAAGATAGAACTGAGTTTACTTCTTGAAATTTTAGTGGCACTTAATGATCTTATCTCAATTTTATTAGTCTATATATTCATCAATCTGTTTTCCCTACATTGATGAAAAATATTTTAATGAAAACAAAATATATTAAAGACAACCATTTGGTCTTGAAACTATTCCAAGGACCAAGTAGTTTACATAGAAAATTTCTTTAAAAAATCCTATTTTCATTTTTTAGCACTAGGGATACCAAAATAAATACAATACTAGTCAAATACTATGACCAACCTAGACAGCATATTAAAAAGCAGAGACATTACTTTGCCAACAAAAGTCCATCTAGTCAAAGCTATGGTTTTTCCAGAAGTCATGTATGGATATGAGAGTTGGACTACAAAGAAAGTAGCTGAGCACCAAGGAATGACATTTTTGAACTGTGGTGTTGGAAAAAACTCTTGAGAGTCCTTTGGACTGCAAGGAGATCAAACTAGTCAATCCTAAAAAGAATATTCCTGAATATTCATTGGAAAGACTGATGCTGAAGCTGAACTTCCAATACTTTGGCCACCTGATGTGAACTGACTCGTTGGAAAAGACCCTGATGCTGGGAAAGATTGAAGGCAGGAGAAGTGGATGACAGAGGATGAGATGGTTGGATGGCATCAGCGATTCAATGGACATGAGTTTGAGCAAGCTCCTGGAGTGGTGGTGGACAGGGAAGCCTGGCATGCTGCAGTCCATAGGGTCACAAAGAGTTGGACAGGCCTGAGCGACTGTACTGAACTAGTCAAATGAGTGGAACATTATGTAATCAACTTTGCTGTAATCAGAAGTTCTCCAAGCAGGCCAGAATATAAGGCAACTTCAGACAAAGGAATTTGAAAATTGTGACTAGTCCAATAGCTGAAATATTGGGATTGAGAGTTCTGATGGCCAGAGAGAGCTGGAAAGATAGGGGTTATCAAGATCACTAAAAATTTTTTTTTTCAGCTAAATGAAAAGGCTTTTGACTCCATCCTCCATGTCTGCTATAAGTGGAAGACACAACCAAAGAGTGGATTTGCATTTTAGAATGATATTCAAGGTAGATTTGGGGAAAGAAATAGTAAGAATTAGATAGTGTCATTGGAGAATCAGAGATGGAGAATTTTGAGAGCAGATATAGCAAAGAGGAAGAAAGAGATCAACATTATCCGATGCTTCCACAAACCCCAGAAAAATAAGAACTAAAAAATGTTGATTTAATTTAGCCATAGAAGATCATTAGTGATATTTTAAAAAGTTTTTTCACTAGTGTGTCATAGAAGGTAATGGAAATCTGATTTTACAGAATTGATATGTGTATTTCAGCATACACATTTATAATAAAAATAAATATATAAAAGCAGTTTTTCTGCCCTTTTTTTTTTTTTGGATGTAGGCTTTAAGAAAAGTCTTTCCACTTAGTTATTGAAGTGAACACTGACTAAATCACAGTAGAGAAAAACATCAATGAATGATCACTGAGGACCACCTATAGTGTACAGGACTTTGCTAGAGACAGCTGGGAACAAAAAAATGATGACACACATTCCTGACCCCAAGGATTTTATACCCTAACTAGAGACGTTATACGAAAAGACAAGTGACCATAGTACAAGGAAAGATGAGTGTCACAGGATTGTAGCCCCAAAGTACCATGACTTACTTTCAATATATGCCTTCTCATTATTAACCTCTGATGCATCCCCTTCCAATTTGCCTAAAAGCTGAATAGTTACAGCATTGAAAATGGCTAAAAATAATAATTAATTAATATAAATTAATATAATGATTAATATTATTATAGCATTTCTCTCAGCCCTGGCACTGTTCTGGATGCATTGTATTCACTACATTTAAAATCTTCATGATTTTATAATAATTATAAATTATTATATAATAATTATATAATTATGTTATTATAGTCTTTGACAAATGATTAAGGCAAAAGCCCTACTGTTACAGTTTCAGAAAAGATATAATTTACACTTGAGACAAACTAAGTGTATTAGATTCTTATTCTTGCATGCAACTGAGAACATTGCTAGTGAAACAATAAAGGTACTCACTGAAAGGATATTAGGGAACTCAAATCAATAGGAGCAATCTGGAGGCAAAGCTCACAAAATAGGCTAAATCCAAGGGAGGCTAGGTAGCAGGAATCCAGACTGGGCAATACCACAGAAATGATCAACTTTGGGATTTCTAATGCTAGAAATTTGATGCTGCCACTATTAAATTCTTAATGTCACTGTGAATTACTTCTTTTTTGGCCACTTTATTTTTAATTGAAGGATAATTGCTTTACAGAATTTTGTTGTATTCTGACAAACATTAACAAGAATCAGCCATAGGTACATCCATGTCCCTTGCCTCCTGAAGCTCCCTCCCATCTCACTCTCCCTCCCACCCCTCTAGGTTGATACAGAGCTCCTGTTTGAGTTCCCTGAGTCATACAGCAAATTTCCATTGGCCTCTATTTTACACATGGTATTAAGTTTTAATGTTACTCTCTCCATACATCTCATTCTCTCCCTGCACCCCTCCCCCCATGTCCATAGGTCTGTTCTTAACTTCTTAATGGTCTTTGTACTACTCTCTTAGGATTAAAAGTGATAGCATGGACATCAAATGACTGGCAGAAGCTGGGGTGAAAATTATTTGATCCTTTTAAATTTTGTGTTGGGACATGGGTTTGTACCTCAAAATATGATCTAACTAAAGGATATGTTCCCCAAAAATGGCATTCAGATGGTATAGAAACAAAAATAAAAAAACCTTGACAAATTCACAGCTACTTCTTTCTTCTAACACTTCTCAATCCCCCAAAGTGGCTCGATTCTAACATAAATGTTTTTATTGAACAAAAAGAAAATACATCTACTTCCATAAGGGAAATAATTCAAATCTCATTAGTTACTATATCTTACATTGAGCCCAGGATCACTATGCAATGTCCTTTCCTCTTTAGTTCTATTATGATTACATTAATACTATACATATAAGGACTTGGGAAATGGAGAGGAAGAAAAAGATATTAATTAAGCTATACAAATATGTTCATCACACAACTATGAAAACAGTATGAGTAGAAGTTGTAATCTTTATTTCTGTATGTATTTATGAGGCCATAGTTAAAATATAGAACCCCCTCTACTGTGGTAGACAGATCTGTTTTTTCCTTTAAAAGCCTACAAAGTGGGAGAAG
>SJYA01000461.1:0-39570 GCA_006410615.1 Neotragus moschatus
TAAACAGCCTTTGGCCAGTAGTCCCTCATCAATTACACTTTCTTTAGGTAGCTTCCAGGACGCCGATTTATTTTTCTCCTTCTGGTCTCAACATGCTCCCAGAAAGAAGCGGGGACCGCCACTCATTTTCTTCAGCCCCCTTTGCAGATTTCTCCTTTATTCCTCATCTCTTAGATAAGTGCCCCCAGGGCTCAGCCTTTGGATCTTCACTCTTCTCAATGCCAGTCTTCACTCATATGCCAGTGACTTCAAATTTCTGGCTTCACCCTAGACTTCTAAACTCCACACAGCTGCTTACTTCATCTTCCGCTTATACAACTGTGGACAATTCAAAGTTAACATGCTCTAAACTAAACCCATCTCTATTCTCTGCCCCATTCTGCCTCACCTGCAGCCTTTCTTCTCTGTCAAATGTAACTCCCTTCTTTCAGTTCTTGGACTCACCTTCTCTCCTACTTCAGGAAATCTAGAATCCAACCATAAACCATCACTCCAGCTCTCCATGGTAAGATAAGATACTGTCTTTCTCCAAGATTACTGCAACAGTCTCCTAACAAATAATCCTTTAGAGCTCTAGTTTATTTGCAATACACCAGTCAGAATCTTTAGAAAAACATATCAGATCATGTCTCATCTGTCCAAAACTTGCAGACTTCCTCCTTCAGTCAAAGAAAAAGGCCATACAATGGTCTACAAGGCCCTGTATGACCCGGTCCCATTAGCTCTCTTCTATTCTCCCTATAGCTTACAGGGCTTACCAGGTAGCAGTAAAGAAACTATGTGTCAGTGCAGGAGACATGAGATGAGGGTTCAATCCCTGGGCTGGGAAAATCCCCTGGAAGAGGAAATGGCAACCTCCAGTATTCTTGCCTGGAGAATCTATGGACAGGAGGCTGTCAGGCTATGGTCCATGGGGTCACAAAGGGTCAGACATGACTGAAGCAACTTAGCACATAGCTTGCAGTCAACCCACAGTGGACTCGTTTCTTGAAAACATTTGACCTGTTCTCCTTAGGAATCTGCAGTAGCTGTTGCTTTCACTCAGAAGCTGTTTCCCTCAGACGTTGGCTTGGCCTAACTCCCTCAACCCCTTTGAGTCTTTAAATGTCACCCTTTCAATGAGACCTCCTTAGATCACCCTATTTATCACTGCCACTGTCCCACCCCCTTCACACTCCTGATCCTTCTTTGTACTCTATCATTTTCTAACACGTGAAATAGTTCTTTTGTGTTTAGTGTTTAGGTTTGTTCTTTCAGTGTTAGAAGCTCCATGGGGCAGGGATGTTTGGTTTGTTTACTGGTATATCCCAAGTTCACAGTAGGCCCCCAATAAGTATTTGTAAATGGATGAATGAAGAATGTGCAGAGGTCTCAGACTGGTGGTTCNTCAGACATGACTGAAGCAACTTAGCACATAGCTTGCAGTCAACCCACAGTGGACTCGTTTCTTGAAAACATTTGACCTGTTCTCCTTAGGAATCTGCAGTAGCTGTTGCTTTCACTCAGAAGCTGTTTCCCTCAGACGTTGGCTTGGCCTAACTCCCTCAACCCCTTTGAGCTTTAAATGTCACCCTTTCAATGAGACCTCCTTAGATCACCCTATTTATCACTGCCACTGTCCCACCCCCTTCACACTCCTGATCCTTCTTTGTACTCTATCATTTTCTAACACGTGAAATAGTTCTTTTGTGTTTAGTGTTTAGGTTTGTTCTTTCAGTGTTAGAAGCTCCATGGGGCAGGGATGTTTGGTTTGTTTACTGGTATATCCCAAGTTCACAGTAGGCCCCCAATAAGTATTTGTAAATGGATGAATGAAGAATGTGCAGAGGTCTCAGACTGGTGGTTCGAGCTCCAAATTTTGCACACAATGTTGATTTTTTTAATCAATAATTTTTATTTTTTTTATTAGTAGTAAAACTTCTCAGATTAAAAAAAATCTTTTTGAGAAACTTACCACAAAAATCTCTTTCCAGTTTCTGTTGAAAACTGTATGATCTGGTCTGCATTCCTGCATGGAAACTTGTGAGCTGAACTGTGTCCCCCCCACTCCCATCCTTTTTTTAAGAGTGTATGAGCTTTTCATTTTGCTATAGTCCCACCTAGCAGCTCCACTAATTTCCCCTAGCTGTCCAGGCCCCTGGAGGCATTGAGTTTGCAGTTCCTACCCCATAAGGCACTGAGAAAGTTCAACAACATGTAGAATCATTGGGTTATTAAAGGTAGGAATAATAAAAACACCGAACTGATAGGAACAGGGAACCAACCAATCAAGTCAGATACTGGATCAGGGCCTTAGAAGCCTCCTGCAGTGTCAGACCCCAATCTGAAGTGTGTGTTTGCCAGAGGGGAGCCCATGTTCCATGAGCACAAGTGGTCAGCCAGGGCTGTTTACCAACCATATAGAAACAAAAAGTATTTTAATTTCTGGTATAGCCATGAAGTCCATACTAATTGAACAAGCACTTTGGGGACTACCTAAGGGGGTAGGGTCGGGTAGGGAGCACAGAGAGGAACCCTGAAGTGACTGAAGGGTTGGCCTTTTGCCATGTCACAGCGCTCACCGTGTCACAATGGCACCAGGGGCCTAAACCCCTGCCACCAGCCCCTGAACCTCACTTTGCCGCGGGGAGGCACTGAACTAAGAAACTGCCTTGTTACAGGTCACGCCCCTCTTTCTACTCCCTTTCTTATATCAAGAGGGGAAAGACACGGAACTACCTCTACCCGTTCTGGTCACCATACGCCTATTACCTTTACTGTTACAAGTACCGGGTCACCCTCCGGGAGAAGATGCTGCCTTGCTGTAAAAGGTACTTGTTTCAATCTCTGCCTATAGTTGTTTATATAAACTGTAAAGAAAAAAAAAAGAATTTGAAAGGACTTCCCTAAGTGGCAAGAGAATGGCAAAATAGGGTGGAAGGCTGGCATGGAACTTTGTAAACCTTTCTGTCTGGCTGGCCTGGGGAAATGGAAATAGATAGGCTGGTTCACACAAGATACAGAAGACAGTGCCAGAGCCTGGCCCAGTGTACCTGGAAGGAAAGTCTCTCCTCATCTGACTCGGAGATCAACTAACTGGGGCCTCTTTTCCCCCATCAGCATCACCACTTATAAGGAAGAGGAGGACTTGACACTCCGGCCCCGTTGCTGTCTTCAGTGCTCCTGAGTCCCTAGTAGGTCTTCAGGGGGGCAGACGCACCGAGCAGGGTGATCAAGACCAGCTTAAAGAATTATATTCCGTAAGTAGACTGGGAGCTGGTGCTGGGACACGGCAGCCCCTGCTTGCTGTAATAGGATATCTTACAAAGGGACATGGACTAGTTGGAAAATAAATCATAGAGAGCTAGCTCATGTGAGCTCCTGTGTAAAACTGACTTGCTTTATAGACAAGGATTCTGGTCCAGAGAACTTAAGGCAGGGTCCTAGGGCTGGTGTTGAAAAGCAGGATGGGAAAAGAGGAACTGAAAACGAAGACAGACTATATTAAGACAGAGAGCTGTATTCTGGGACCTAAAGCTGTTTAGATGCTAAGTTTTGGGTTTACAATCCTGAACTCCTGCACTTGCCTTTGTATCATCATGCCTAGGTATGAGCTATGCATTTTCAGATAAGAAGTGGCAGAATTTAGAGAAAACATATGATGGGGAAAAGTACAGGAGTGTTATTAGTGAGACAGTGAACAGATGACACAGCTTTGTTTAAAGAATAAGCTGTTTGATGTAAATACAAGTTTCTGAACCGTTAGTGCACCCCTCAGTGGAGTCAGCAGGTAGTACTGACTCGATTCCAAATTTTTATCAAGGAAAACGCATTGATAAGGGACAGAGTTAGGTCCTAGGACTAAGAGATATCGAGTACAGCCTGGCTGCACTTCACCTAGGCTCTCCATCGGCCCTCTCCTTGCTTCCACAGACACACCTGAAACAGGTCTGAGATCTGATTTGAGGGTTAGGTGAGCACAGAAACAGGAGGCTGTTACTCTCATTTTTACTCCTTTTCTAGGCTGGGAACCTGACGGTGCTGTCTACTGACCCCCTGCTTCACAAGGGCCCGGTGCAGTTAGACTTCCACTTCCGCCTCACCCCCCAGACCTCTGCCCACTGGCACGGCCTTCTATGTGACCATAGGCTCTTCCTGGACATCCCGTATCGGGCCTTGGATCAAGGCAACCAGGAAAGGTGACTGAGTCTGGATGGGGGGAGGGAGACGTGAAGGGAAGAGGTAGGGGTATCACTCTGATGTCACAATCAAGTAATGGGCATGACAGCCAGTGAGGGCTTATTCAGGAGCTGGGTACATTCAAATCACTGAACCAGCCAGTGAGCTGAACCAGGATCTGGATTCAAGAGATAACAGTCCTTAGGAGGTTGCTAAACTGATTCAGAATCACAAGGTGGAATCCATAAATAGTTGAAAGGAAGTGATCTCCAACTGTTTGTCTTTATAGAGTGGCCCCTTTTCCCCAAGCCCCTTCCATGGCAGGGGTATCAGGCCATAGTGCATAAACCCTTAGCTTCAGAGAAAAATCCATCAAAACTAGTTTGGAACTTTCACTTCCTTGGGTCAGGAAACACTGAGCAATAAAATACCTTCTGTTGCAAATAGGCACCTTTCTCGATTTTGGGTTTGTGAAACATGCCATTAACCATTTTCCTTCTGGTCCCTAGTTTGACTGCAGCACTGGAGTATGTGGAGGAGAATACCAATGTGGATTCTGTCTTTGTAAACTTCCAAAACAACCGGAATGACAGAGGTGAGGAGTCTGCTCTGTCCTTCCTGGCCCTGTGCTGAAGCAGCTGACAGTGATTTCCCCTTTATAGGAGACCTTCCTCCCCTCACATGTTCAGGCAGTTCAGGGATTCAACACCCATCCCCTTCTCCCCACCAAGGAAATTAAGGCACCGAGTATTCTGTTCATTCAAGTCATAACTGAACTGTCAGGAAGGCCCTGCACACAGATTCCAGAAGCTAGACTGAAGCAGCACTGGTGAAATTACACAGAAGCCATTCAAGGGATGTGGCTGGTAGGACAGAAAGAGTCTCAAATGTATTAAGCACCCATAGTGTGAGAGGGTCAGGTGTAAGGTCAGGACTATATTTAACCAGATGCGAGGTGCGCATTACAGAAACCCTTGCTCCCTCGGGGAGCTTACACTGTTGGATCTGAGAGACAAACAAGAGTTTATTATACCATCATCGTGTTAGGCACTTTGTAAACATCTCATTTAAATTGTGTGATCCTCATTTTACAAACATGTAGAGCACTGAAGCCAGGTTAGAGTCCAGCCCTGTTCGACTCCAAAGCACATTACCCCTGTGCCTGCACCACACTGCTTCCTGCCCAGTCACCCCCAGTGGAAGAAGCCAATCTAGCGGGATGGCTGCATGGAGCCTCAGCGTGTTCTAATTCTGCTCTCTCTTCACAGGGGCTCTGCTACGCGCCTTCAGCTACATGGGCTTTGAGGTGGTCAGACCAGACCACCCAGCCCTTCCTCCCTGGGACAATGTCACCTTTATGGTGTATCCCCTTGAAAGGGATGTTGGCCACCTGACCAGTGAACCTCCCTGAACATGCTTATTCCTACTCTGTGAGGGGCTGGGAGCCTTGTTAAGTGTGAACCAAGCTTCCAGGATGTGACAAAACACCTTCCATCTAGGAGTAAAGGGTAGTGCAATCCTCATGTGTTTACCTTTTCTTTGCAGGGGGGAGTGGGGGAGAGGGTTGGCTGGAGTGACAAGTGAGCCTTACAGAGCTGAATTCACTGTAGGATAGACAGACATTTGATGACTGAAAAGCTCAAAGGGGTCTGAGTAAGACCGGGAAAGGAACCAAGAATTTTAAGCTTTTGCCTTCCCCCTGTACCAAAACTCTTCCCTCATTTATTTTTACCATCTGAGCACCTGCCAGGAGCAGGAACCAAGCACCAGGGAATTCAGAAAGACTTAAGCTTTACTGGGATATTTTTATCCATATACTTTTGTTCAAACTGGAGACAAGTGAAGGAAATCAGAGATGGTACGTGGTTCCTATGGCACTAGTTTAAGGGCAGGAACATTCCAGAAAGCTGCAAAAGTAGTGTTGTTAAGAATAGGGACCCCATCAGAATGGGTTAAAAGGTCTTAAAAGCCATGTTAAAGGAAAAGGCTTTCATACACAGTAACAAACTGTAGCTAAGAATGAGATACCACTCCTTTTTCAGAGAAGTCCTGTGAATAATTTATATCAGGAGACCTCTTTTTAGAGTAAAGGCTGATAAACAACAAGGTTCTACTGTATGGCACAGGGAATTATACTCAATATCCTGGGATAAACCATAATGAAGAAGAATACAAAAATAAAAGAATGTCTGTATGTGTATAACTGAGTCACTTTGCTGTACTTTGCAGTGTTGACTATCACAACACTGTAAATCAGCTATACTTGGATTAAATAAAATTTTTAAAAAAGAGTAAAGGCTGAGGAAACTGGGGACTAACTGGCCCCATGATCCTGTCGTAGAGTAGCTCCAATTCCAGGGCCGAGCCTGCTTCAGTGAGCAAGTGCAGCCAAGGTCTGAAATATCAAATCAACGGCGTGCTTTCATTGATTCCTGTACCCAAGCTACCCAGAGATGCTCCTTCACTGAAGTCTTTCTGCTAATTGGTACTCAGGTTTTTCTAAGACAATAAAATTTGAAAATTGTGTTTCTGGGACAATATAGTTGTCATGTAGTATATGGGTAGACTTCATTAATTCCTAGATTTAAAAGTCCTGCATATCAGAGTCTTATATACTAGTTTTAAGTCTTCTACTTTACCTTGCTGATCTTTAAAAAAAAAAAAGGTTACTTTACTGTTATTCTCCCACTTTCAAACACCTTCACAGTTCTCACTGGATCCTCATAATACTGTCAGAAATGGAGAGATGCTACTTAAGGAAACTGGCTCCATAAGTTTACAGCAAACATCTATTCCTAGAACCCAGGTTTCTGTAATTCTAATCTACCTCTTTTAGGTGAGGTTTTAGTGAACGATTAATTCTGAAATTGCTTTAAGGAAAGAGTATGATCTGCACATGAGAGGGATAGCTGTTTCATAGGTGGTGTGAGGTGTTAGGCAATCTTACCAGATTTCAGTACAGAAGATACCCATAGGCTTGTTTCCACCTTGTGATTCAACGAGCATTTAGTTTTAGATAACTTTCTTAAGAACTTTATTCAGCAAAGAACACCCCAAATGATCTAAACAGCTCTACAAGTTCTCTATGGCTCTGTGTGTATACATATATTGATATAGATACTATACCAGCAATATAGTAATATTTCCTGAGTTACCTTTCTCCTTGTCTACTTGTATTTTAACCAAAGGTTACTGGGAAATAGCTGGAGCACTGTTAAAAATCTTGTCTCCAATAACACATCAGCATTGAGGCTGGGATGCAGTATTCTCTTCTCACTTCCTGAGGCTTTTAATATAATTATGCTGATTTTTGCCTTTGCTGCCTGACTTAACTGCAATCTTTGAGTTTACCACTCAACCAGTCACCTGATGCGGTGAGTCAGTCTGCAGAATCATCACTTCCAATAACCAAACCCTGGCTGTTTCCCAGCCTCAGAGAGGACACTGCCTAGCAGTACTGTACATTATGACTGGCAGAGGGGAACAAGCTGGATACTAGGCAGCCTGAAAGTCGTGTGGCAGTACTCACACTGCACAGGGCACAGGGGGTGGTGGTGGAGTTAGGGGCATGTGTCTGTCCCCCTCCACCACACATGCTCTCTGGTGGTCCAGTGGAAGAAGAAAATGCATTTGGTTCACAGCAAGCCAGGTCATGTACATAAGGAAGGAAGAACTGCATAGATCTCTATGATAGGCTCTTCTCTCCAGGCACCAAGTCTTATGCCAAACCTGCCAAAGAGACACACACAGAGACACACAAAGCTTGAAAGGGCTCAGACTGAAAGGAAAGCTGCAGGAAGGCAGCTTCAGAGAAGTGGTTATAAGATGGGCTACAGGGAAGAGGCAAGGCCCCGGGGTCACCCTCATGACTCTCTGGTTGCTACAGAGAGAGGACAGTTCTACTCACAGCAAAGCAGACGGCCGAGGCAACTGAAGGTGACTTCAGAGCAAGTAGTCATCTTCAAGATTATCATCACCAGACACAGAGGCAGCTTCTATTCAGACATGAGGGTAAAGTTAGATACTGCCCTACTGTAGCAGGCACTGCCATTGAGGATCAGAGAAAAAAGTAGGCTTTTTGGTGTTCAACAACCACTCTGGTTAGGAGATAAATCTTGACACAACTTCCCTAGTTTGGAGAGGCTGACTAAGAATTGGTAACTTCCAGAGATGCTTGAGGGAGCAAATGCTGTTTGTACCTGATAAACTGAGGCAGGACAGGGTGTTTGCTATCTCTCCAGGGCTCTTCTTGGTCTCAGTGAGCATGCTCAGTGAGACGTCTGTTTCTGTGGCCTGAGGGCATAAACAGGAGAAGGAAGAACGTGTCTGGCTGGTGGGAAAGGAGAAGCGACCCCATCATTTTGCTCACAGAGTCTGGTGTGGCTGCTGAGGGACACAGTGCTTCCTCTGATCAACTAGTGGAGCAACTCAGAGTCCTTAAAGGTGTTCTACAAATTGCATGTGTGACTAGAAGCCCTCCTGTCTTGAGGCACAATGTTTGTCCCAAAGCAGCACCCCAAATGACAATAACGGCTCACTTACTAGGTCGTCCAACATTAGTGGGTCAACTCTGCTTTTTTCCGTGTCTTCTGCAAGCTCAACTGCGTATCCTTTACGAACTAATTCTAGCCCAATATCAAGTTTCTGAGAAAAGAAATGAAAAGGCTTCTTGGTGTTCGAAGAGCAAATCAAAGGAAGGGCAGAAGAGCTGGGATTGATACTTTAAAAAATTCCTTTGGTGGTTCAGTTAAGCAGGAGCTTATGAAGCAGGACTATCATCAAATAAGGATTTCTGGGAAAGCAAAAGAAGATGAGCCTGTAAATATACTGAAGAGACAGTGAGCAACAAGTGAACCTCAATCTTACCTTCCCGTCACTAGTATCATATAAATAGATCTTGGGCCAAGTTGAGATCCCAGACTGGACGTAGCTAGAGATCTTGGCCACCAGGGGCTTCCAGTCAGCACAGTGAGTGAGTCTGTCAAACTCATCCAAAGCTTCCTCTTCCCATTGTTCACCTGGTTAAAAAAAATTGTAGACAGAGGTCAGGGGTCAGTGGGGTCAGCGCTGACAGGGGTGGGATTATGCCCTGGAGGGAAGCTGGAACCACCTCTGTATACTTCAGAAGGTACTTATGTCTGACTGCCAGGCAGGTTTCTGGCTGTTGCTGTCTGGCACTGGTGATGAAAAGGCACCTGAACCCCCAGAACTCAAAAAACCTGGGAATGTGAAAATCCCCACCACATGCCCTATGAAAGTTAATCTACTTGGACACACAGTCAATAGGTAATAGGGCCAATTTACCTGAGGGGGCAATCCGTGCCAGACTACACTCTATTGCTTGAAATGGAAGGCTTAGGAAGTCACTCCTAAAGTGAAAGAAACTGAAATTAGAATCCTAGTGCTAAGAGGGCCTTCTTATATTCGTTGCTTCTAGACAGCACCAGTTAACCCAGCAGCGGAAGATAATTAACTGATCTCTGTAAAGAGGTTCTCTTCCAACCCTCACCCCCCACCTCCTCCCCAGTGAGAAGTGCCAACAGCTCACCACCTTATGGCCAGGACTGAGTCAACAGATGAGACTCCAGCCTGACTCCACACTGACCTGAGCATCCTGAGATCCCTCAGTGGGCAATCTCCATTATCTCCAAAGTCAACAAAGTAAAGGTCCAGGTTCCCATTCTCCAAGGTACCAAGGACCCGGGCTCGATACCAGGAACCATTTGTAGGTAAAGGTGCTGCGACAATGTCTCCTACATGTACAGTCAAGTCTTCAGGCTACACAAGAAATAAGGAGTCAGGAGAGGGCAGAGTTAGGAAGGGATGGGCTAAAAAACTGAATACCAGAAGGAAGAAAGAACAAGCCACTCTCCACAGGAAAGGGAAGAGAATACATCACAATGAAAAAGGTATGTCCCCCTTTCATCAAACCCCAGCCCTGTCCCTACAACAACAACTCACCAGACTATTTTCGTAGTGCTGGGTCATCTCACTGACAAGCTTATCCAGTTGCAGGCTGCGGGAGCCAATAATTTGGATCCAGAAGTGGTTAGGATGTTCAGAGGCAGAGACATACACTTCTAGGAATTCATCAGCATGGAAACTGAAGTCTGGACTGGGAACTAACCACAGGCATAAGCAAGTTAAGCTACAGAATCATTATTATCTAATATGATGACCATTATCAGAATCATCTCTGGTTGAAATGGGAAGACTGCATCGGTGGGGTGAGAGGTACAAATACCAAGTGGCTAATAACATTTAAAAATGGCTGGAGGGACAAGTGGATGAATCATACAAGAACATCCTGAAGGAAAGGTACTATAAGCTATGTTCCGTTCTTTCTATGTAATCGAGTAATTGGAGTTCATTCACATTCTTTGTCATCGGCCATGTATTCAAATCAGCACCGATTATAATGACGGGAAATCCCCATATGCTAGCTGCAGCAGGACCAGGGAGAAGATATGTGGACAGATGTGGGCCTGCTCCAGACTGTATTCCACCATCGATTCATTACAGACCCTGGACACGTCTATGAACCTCTTAAGAACTCTGGTCTTCCCTGCCCATCCCAGTACCTATGCACAGAAGAAAAAGCCCACAGCCTTTTCATTCTTCTTGGATGGTGAAGATTTTAAGAACAGTAATGAGACAGGAAAAAATACTGGACTCAAAAGTATTTTACTTATTTGTATATGTTTGAAGGAAGAATACCATGTAATTCAATTATTTGATGCATCACTCGCAGACCAGTTTCCTCTGAATGAGCATATTTCTATATTGTTCTCTAATTATTAGCTGGTTTGTATTCAGAAAAAAATTTGTGTTCAGTTATTAACCCAAGGAAAATATTACCAGAAAGTCCCATCTGTAAAAGAACTGTAAATGTAGTCAAGAAAATAGAAATTATTTTTTTATTGTTTCCTTATTCTGGGTTATCTAAGCCAGTATTTCTGGCTTTCCAGGTAGCAGTAGTAAAGAACCCACCTGCCAATGCAGGATTGGCAGAGGGCTCAATCCCTCGGTTGGGAAGGTACCCTGGAGAAGGAAATGGCAACTTGCTAGAGTATTCTTCCTGGGAAATCTCATGAACAGAGGAGATTGGCAGGCAAGAGTCCATGGGGTTGCAAACAGACACAACTGAGCATACACACACAGCCAGTATGTCTATCTTCCATATGGCTAAGGGGGTCCCCTTTGTTACATACTTTCAAACATGGACATCTCTGGACTGGTCTGGACACCAGACCTCTGAAAGCTGTCATCATTAGGTTTCTCCCAGGAGCCCTCTTCTGGTCCTACAACAGCCACGTCACCATCTCCTTTGTGGGGAGGAACTGCCAGAGGTGCAGCCTGTTTTAAGCTAGTGCCAGTGTTTTTCCATAAAGCTGGCTCTCTGGCTCCACCTGGCTCTGTCACTTCCTCTCTTCTTACGCTGATTGGCTGCTTCCGGGGAACTCTGGTTTCTGCAGAATGAGCAATTCTCTTCCTAAGATCTTCATCTTCTGAAACTTTCTCCAGTATCAAATGCTGTGGAAAATAAGAGAAGGGATGGTATCTGCATGGTCAGGTATTGACCCAGGATGGAGTAAAGGGTTCTTCTTACTCTCAGATACAAGTCAGGTTAGCTACTTGCCTTAGCTGCTGCCACTTCCTTCTGCGTTCCTGAGATTTTTATAAGTCTTGATAGTAGCAGTGTTCCTTCTGATTCTTTATCACAGGTTATTTTGGCTCCTGAGGCCTTGCAGATAGAACGAATTGTCTCGCCGCCTCTCCCTGTATTGAATAATACATAAAACCCTGTCCTTTCCTCTACTACTACTGGTGATGCTGCTATCTTGTATACACTATGAGGTGAGAGTCAGGGCTCATTTTCAAACTAAAGAGAAGGTAGGATAGTGAATGGAAAACAGGAGCTACTGAAATCCTTACTATAATAAGGGGGGTACTAGATTATTTGCTCTATCCATTTTATTTAAATTCTACACACTGGCTAAGTTAATGTGGCCATGTCACTTTCATCTTCTGGCCACTGAGCAGACTTCACATCCTCACTTCATTAGAAGATATCCTACATGAAACCACTGGACCAAGGACAGGACGTTTCTCTGCCTCTCACAGCAGCACGAGGAATGCTCTAGGAGAAGGCATAAAAAGTGCTTTCTAGAGCATGGTCTTGAGAGATTTAGGATAACATGACCATCCTTAGCTGCCCTTTAAAAGTCTTAATATGAGGTAAATACATTTATCTGAACCCTTGTGGAACCTATCTGTGGAACCTTTACAGATCATACTTTAAAAATTTTTTATTACTTATTTTTGTCAGTCTTGGGTCTTAGCTATAGCATGCAGGCATCTCTCCAGTGTGGCACACAGGCTTAGCTTCCCTGAGGCTTGTGGGATCTTAGTTCCCCGACCAGGGATCGAACCCATGTTCCCTGCACTGGAAGGCAAATTCTTAATCACTGAACCACCAGGGAAGTTCTCTTACAACTTCTTGAGGTAATGAGTTTTGCTTTACCACTGGCTCTATAAAAAAGTAAAGCTCTGCTCTCAATTTCCCTCAGCAAGGTGAAGGGGAAGTAGGCCAGGAAAAGCCCTCCGGAAGGTGTGAAAGAAAGGAAGGCAAAGGGAACGAAAAAGGAAACAGCAGAGAAAGCTGTCCAGTGGTACCTATGATCCTGCCCACGGATCTCTGGGGGACTGAGAGCTGCTCAGACACCGGCGTATTCTCTGTCAGAATCTGATGAATTGCTGCTTTGGCCTTGCACACCTGAACAGGAAAACCACTGATAAGCAGCACCCGCTCATCTCCTATATCCTCCGTGTCCACATCGATCCGAGCACCAGTCTTCTTTCTTAGCTGCAGAGAAAAGGATACGTGTTCTGGAAGAGCTCTCACCTGGGTCAGCTGAGGATACTCTAAACCTAACCCTGGAAGTGGATGGACCTGGACACAGTAGTCAGTGAAATCGGCTTTTATAAGCAGTCCTCAATTACATGTACTTATGGAAGGAGAGACAAAGGCAACCCTAAACAGCAGTTAATCCGAAACAGTTTCTCTGTGTTTAGACTGGTCTTTCCCCAAATTTGGATTAAAGAATCAATTATTTAGTTTTCTTGACATTCCAACTGAATAATGGAAGATGGTAAAAAGAATTAGAGAGCAATTAATTTATTACTGACAATTAATAAGAGTTCGTAATTCCATAGCAGAAAGGAATGATTCAAACTATACTAGGATGAGAACCATTCAATTAAAAAACCCCATTTCAAGCTAAGTCACCCATTCTATACACAGTAGAAGTACTCATCTCCGGAAGGAAAATAGCAGCTAGAAACTTCCTATTTTTGTTTTGCTTTTTTAAAATATACATAGTGTAAGTGGGTTTTACAGAATGGGGCAGAGGATGGACAGCAGAAATCAACCCCGGGAAAGCTGCTGCCTGCTCATACACTTACTTGTTTAATATTGGCTCCTTGCCGGCCAATGATGAGCTTTACAGCCTCCTGGGGGACTCGCATCTCTATCTCGATGTCATCTTCCCCAACAAACGTCAGCCGTTCTTCTGCACAGACCATCACATCAGACTTAATACCCAAAGCTCTCACTTCCCCTCTCCTGAATCAAAGCTGCCAAAGAGACACTGATGTAAAAGATAAACTGAGGGTTTCAACCATAAAGAGAAGGAGAAGCAGCATCTGAGTGGGAACTAAAAGGTCCTGAAAGACCAGAAGATGGGCATTCTCTCTGGGATACCATTTTCAAATGTTTAAATGGGAAAAGCCATTGGATTCTGGGCAAACTACTTCTCCTAAGACATGACTCCTGGAGAAGAATGAAGGCCAGAAGTTGCCTGAGCAGTCCATTAGGCTCAGAACTTCCCTTGTTTATACACAAATCATTTTTCTAAGTCCTACTCTCTAGGTCCAGCCTGTGGGGAAACTGGACCCAACAGTTAGCAGAATCCCTTAGAGTGCTGGTGTTGCTGAAGGGAACAAATCAACAGAATTATAAAATGAGCTCTTTATTTCACAGACTAGCTTCACATTAACATAGAAAAGAAAGACTCTGTTTCAAAGGTCCCTCACAGAGAGCCAATTAGATCCCAACAGATGATAACTTGAAAGAAGTTTCGAGTTAACAATGCCAGAACATAGTCTAACCATTTTGGTATGTAGAGCCATGGATTCACATACCTCTGCTTTCCCTATACCTGCGGTAGAGGATATAGGCAACTGTTGCACTGGCAGGGATCCCAAGGCCCAGTGCTATTTTTTGAATAGTGGACAAACTTGTCCAAGAAGTCCGTTCAGTGGACATTTTCGGCTGCCTCCTGAAATAAGCAAATGAAGAGAAAGGAGCTTTCATACAACTTTTACGCCAGAGAGAATGGAACACATTACAATATTACAAAGAATACTACAGCCAAATTTCCCATTTCAAGAGCTTGGGCAGTCTCAAGGTATGCTTCATGTGAAAGGTCACAGGGTATTTTTTCTGAAAGTTAGCTGAGAGACACACACACATATGACTAAACAGAGGAGTACTACTCCCTGCTCAACCCCTGCAAAGAGGACTGTGTATTGATAAGCTTTAACAGACAAAGGAACAAGGAATTAACTGAATCAAATATTTAAAAAAATTTACATTTCATATCAAACTATTTAAGATTCCTTACATGTGCACTTCTATGCCTTCTGGCCTTTCCAGATGCTGTTGTCTCTGAAAGGGATGGCACTCCAGGCCCAGGGTTAGGTTTTGCTACTTCTACTTCTCTTTCTTGGAAGTGTGGTCTATTGATTCTCTGTACTCCTTATTTCTACTTACTCCTCAACTAACAGTGAAAGGGGATTCTCTCCTGGTCCTTCATCAAAACTACAACTTTCCAGGTAATTAACCTAGATGGCATATGTAAGCCTCATCTAATCTCACCTTCTCTTCCCTCTTTCCCGTGGTTTCTATTTATCTGGAGGAGTCTTCTGAGTTTTGAGCTGGTCTTCCAGTGGCCTCTATCCATTGCTATTGTCACTCTGCTCTCTTTGGGCAATTTTATTCATACTTGAAGCCTGAACTACTATCTATATGCTAATGACCCCAACACTGTACCTGAAATGATTGCTCATCAAATCTCATTTAGACCACGGTAATGGTCTTCTTGCTATCAGCCTCTCTCTGACACTGTATCTTCATTTTTTTACCAAGCATATCTTAATATGTCCCTCACTATTTCTTTATTTCATGTATCAGGACTTGCTCACTCTCCCAATTATTTTATACCATCTCTTCTCAAACCACTAGTGATTCCTTCTTCATTCTCCCTCTCAACTGATGTCTGCTTCCTATTTCACTGAGAAAGTAAAGCATTTGGAGAAAATACTAACTTCCAAACTGATCCATCCACCTCCACCTCCTAGTATTTTATCTTCCTTCCTGTGGTCAAGGATGAACTATCTTGGCTCTAGCACTGAGTCTTTCATATAAGTGTTGCTCTCCTTCTTTATCCTGCGTCACTAATGCTTTCCTCTCTACCGAGTCTTTTCATGAGCAGACAAAGATGCTATTATTTCTTTCTTAAAGAAAATTCTCAATTCCACTTATTCCTCCAAACCCTACTCATTTCTTTCCTTCCTTTTACAAGAAAGCTCAGTGTCAATGCTTCTATGCTAGATTTCTCTTCTTGAATTCACCCTTGCTGCTCTGGTGAAGGTCACCAGTGACTTGGATTTGTTAAATCCAATGGCCAAGTCTCTCAGTCCTCCCTTTAGCTCGCCCACCACCAGAGTCTGGCACAGCTGGTGACTCCCTCTTCTCTGACACTTTCTTCACTTGGCTTCACAGTACTGTTTCCTGGTTTTCCTTCTCCATTTCTGGCTGCTCCATCAGTCTCCTTTGTTGGTTCTTGCTCCATTTTTTAACCTCTGAACACTGGAGTGACCCAGGGCTCTGTCCTTTGCCCTCTTTATTCAAGAATCATTTCATCTTGGCTTTAACCCCATCTATTTGCTGATGTTTAACTCCCAAATTCATAGATCTAGTGAGGACTGTTCTGAACTCCCAGTCTGTACATCCAACTGCTTATGCAGTGTTTCCATTTGATATTTAATAGGTATCTCAAACTTAGCAAATGGAAGTTTGCTAAGCACTCCAGATCTCACTCTTTTCTTCTCTGCCTTATCAGTTAGTGGCAACTCCATTCTTTTCAGTTTGTCAGGCTAAAAATCTTACTCTTCTTCCCCTCAAACAGCACATCTATCCTGGAAGAAAATCCTCTTTGTTTTACATTGATTATCCAGAACCTGATCACTGTTTAACCTCTCTATTGCTATGACCAACATCTGCTCAAAACCACCATTATCTCTTGTCTAGATTACTAAAAAGCTTAACTATCTCCCTTTTTATTATCGTCCAATTTATTCCCCATATAACAGCTGGAGTAAGTGAAAAGTGTTATTCATCTATTCAAATCCTTCCTCGGTTTTCCATTTCACTGTGATTAAAAGCCACAGTCATTATAATGACCTGCAAGGTGTTCATTTTGGTTGTTTCCCCACTGGAAAGTTAACTCCCCAAAGGCAGGAATTTTTTTTGTTCCTTGGTAGCACATAGTAGCCACTTAATAGGTACTTGGTCAATAATAATCTTTGAATGAACACACTTCCTCTTATTCTTCAGCAACTCTCTTGCCTACAAGTAAGCTCAGTGGTTTGAAAGGTTCTTTATAACCTAATCTCTGCCCATCATCTCCACAGCCTTATATTCTAACACTACTACTAGTATCCTTGCTCTGTCACGTGTCACTTCTGTCTTCACAGTCTTACTCCTTAGCCCATCAATACACTTACAACCATTCTGCTTTTTACTTTAACAAATTATGTGTGATGAAATAAAAATTCATATTCTAAGGCAAGTCGAGGATAATTTAAACGTTAAAAAAATTTCCCCTGCCCTTTGGCCTTCTCTCTCCCCTTCACTGTGTAACTGCACCATGCATCGACCAAACCGGCCCACTGGCAGAAGCCTGCTCGACCCATAAAGCATAACATTCTTGGGGAGCTAGACTCAGAAGCAGCCACATTCGATCCACTATACTGCCCTTATAATGTTGTTCAGACTGTATCTCATATCTGAAGTAGGCTGCCAAGTTAATAATGGGAAATTGTGCCTCGAAGGCCAAACTCTTGTGCAGACAGACAGCCACCTACGGAATACCAGCTGGGTTTATATATGCTCACAAATACTTAACTAAAAATTAGAGGAAACCCCACCCTGAAATGGCCAACACTGGGTTCTCTTTTTGGCATTCCAAAACTGATTTTCTGAATGCAGTTAAAAGCTGGCAGTCTCTTGAAACTCTGCCTGCAGGGTCTACTAGAAATAGTGGAAAGAATTTTTCTCTTTTAAAAATTAGGTTAGCAGGGAGAAATATTTGTACAGGGCTAACTTTTTAAAGCTTTGGATCCTATGAACTGAAAAACTTACAAGTTAAAATTTTAGACAGCTCTAATCTTAAACTACCGTACCTATTTTAACTGATATGCAGAAGCCTCAAAACACTTCAAAATTTCAAAATAGCCTCATTGAAAGACTTGTTGTAGAAGGCTAATGAAAGATTAATGATAGGTACCTAAAAACTGCTCCCCTCTATCTTTGAGTACTCATTCTAATAATCCTCTGACTTGCCTTTCCACTCTGGATACTATTAAATGGTTACCTTTAGAAATGGGACCACCTGAGGAATGCAAGTTGGTATAGCCACTATGGAAAACAGTATGGAGGTTCTTCAGAAAACCAGAATTATATGGTCCAGCAATCCCACTCCTGGGCATACACCCAGACAAAACTATAATTCAAAACGATACATGCCCCCTTCTGTTCACAGCAGCACTATTCACAAAAGCCAAGACATGAAATAACCTAGACGTCCACCGACAGACGAATGGACAAGGAAGATGAGACATATATACACACACACACACACACACACAATGGACTACTACTTAGCCATGAAGAACAACAAAATAACGTCATTTGCAGCAACATGGAGGCAACTAGAGATTATCATACCAAGTGAAGTCAGGAAGAGAAAGACAGATCCATACTTATATGTAGAAACTAAAACACAGCACAAATGAACCTATACAGAGAGAGACTCACAGACACAGAGATCAGACTTGTGGCTGCCAAGCGGGAGGGAGGGGAGGGGCCAGCTGGGCATTTGCTGGTAGATGCAAACATTTAGAATGGATAAACAAGGTCCTACTATACATAGCGCAGGAAACCATAATGGAAAAGAATATTAAAAAAATATATATATACGCATAAAACTGAGACACTCTGCTGTAAAGCAGAGACTGGCACAGTATTGTAAATCGACTATACTTCAATTAAAAAAAAAGAAAAAGAAATGGGACACCCGAGGCTATAGACCATAGCTAAATAATTTCTTAAGCCCAGGAAGAATCCTTAAAAGTGTTTGTAAATGGACTGCCAAGATGGGTGATCACTGGTCCGACTAAACTGATCATAGCTGATATTTAGAAACTGAGAGGAATTTTATTGGGGGGAGGTGGGGTCTCTGTCCCCCAAGCTAAATGAGGGAACATAAAATTCCAGCATTGGTGAATGCATATGTCAGTCCTTGCACTGAGGTGGCTACTCAGTTTTATGAGGAATTAAAAACCACTGTCCTTGTGTTGCAGGAAGGGGGATGCCTTCCAGGGGCCCAAAATGGGCTCCTCTCTAACACTCAGAAATGAACTGCTCGAGCAGACACATGTGCTAACCAAGCAAGAAATATTACTGGAAAGGGCTCCTGGGCAGAGAGTTGTAGGGTAAGGGAACCCAGGAAGACAGCTCTGACACACGGCTCACAGTTGCAGGTTTTATGGTAATGGGATTAGTTTCTGGGTTGTCTTTGGTCAATCATCCTGACTCAGAGTCCTTCCTGGTGGCACATGCATTGCTCAGCCAAGATGGACACCAATGAGAAGGATTATGGAAGGTGATTGGACACACGGTGTCTCCTTTTGTTCTTTCCCGAACTCTTCCAGTTAGCGGTGGCTTATGAGTTCCGTGTTCCTTACCAGGACCTTCTGTCATAAAGTAACTCATGCAGATGGTTATTATGGTGCCTGGCCAGGGTGGGCGGTTTCAGTCAGTGTGCTTCCTCTAACACTTGTTTTAAAAATCGAGTCTTTATAGGACCAGAGGTGTGGCCTCCAGAAGTAATACAAAACTCACAGGTGGCGCCAGCGGTAAAGAACCTGCCTGCCAATGCCAGAGACTCAAGAGATAAGCGTTCCCTTCCAAGAGTTGGGAAGATCCCCTGGAGAAGGAAATGGCAACCACTCTCGTATTCTTGCCTGGGAAATCCCATGGACAGAGGAGCCTGGCAGGCTACAGTCCACAGGCTCACAAGGAGTTGGACATGACTTAGTGACTAAACAACAACAAAATCTCACTTATTAAGAGGCTTTCAAGTACTGAAGAATAAAAATCTAGCCCTTAAGGAACAAAGTATCCAAGGAGGAACTTGTGTTTTTCTTCCTATGCCTTTGAGACTCAAATATTCTATTTGGTCTTTTCCAGGAGCTCTTATCTGGACCATCTTTTTTTTTTGCTGTACTGTGTGGCTTGTGGAATCTATGATCCCCAGGGATTGAACCTGGGGCCCCTGCACTGGGTGGGTACACCACCAGGGAATTCCCTGGACTATTTTTTTAAAACACAAATTTCATGCAAATCAAAACTACAACGATGTACTACCTCACACTGTGCAAAATGGCCATCATTAAAAAGTCTACCAGATACTGAGGAGATAAGATGGTGGAGTAGAAAGACTTAAGCTTACCTCCTCTCACGAAAACACCAAAATCACAACTAACTGCTGAACAATCATTGACAAAAAGGACTTAAACCAATAAAAAAAGATATTCTACATCCAAAGACAAAGAAACCACAACAAGACAGAGGGACTCTTTCATAATTTAATCAAAACCCATACCCATTGGGTAGGCAACTGACAAACTGGAAAATAATTATATTGCAGAGATTCTCCCACAGGAGTGAGAGTTCTGAGCCCCAAGTCAGGCTCCTCAACCTGGGGATCTGGCATCAGAAGCAGGAGTTTCCAAAGCATTTGGCTTTGAGGCCAGTGGGGCTTGAGTGTAGGAGCGCCACAGGACTGGGGGAAACAGACTCTACTCTTAGAAAGCACATACAAGGTTTTACATGTATTGGGACCCAGGGCAGTGACTCCATAGAAGCCTGGGCCAGACCTACTTGGAGGTCTTGAAGGTTCTCCTGGGGAGACAGGGGTTGGCTGTGGCTCACAGTGGGGGCAAGGACAGGTGGCAGGGGACCCAGTGAATATTCAGTGTGAGCTCTCCAGGAGGTCACCATTTTGGCATTGAGACCTGGCCCCACTCAAAAGCTTACAGGTTCCAGTGCTGAGATGCCTTGGGTCAAACAACCAACAGGGACTCCCTGGTGGTACAGCGGATAGGAATCCACCTGCTAATGCAGGGGACATGGGCAGATCCCTGGTCCGAGAAGATTCCATATGTGGTGGAGCAACGAAAGCCCACGTGCCACAGCTACTGAGCTCACATGCTGCAACTACTGAAGCCTGTGCTCTGCAACAAGACAAGCTACAGCAATGAGAAGCTCATGTGCTGCAACGAGGAGCAGCCTGTGTGCAGCAACAAAAGACCCAGCAATGAAGACCCAGTGCAACAATAGCAACAGCAACAAAACTAACAAGGTGGGAAAGAGCCCCGCCCATCAGACAGGCTGCTTAAAGGTGTCCCACAGCCACCTCTAAACACACTCCTGCTTACCAGAGGGACAAGACCCAGCTCTACCCACTGGTGGGCAGGCACCAGTCTCTCCTTCCAGGAGGCAGAAGCCCCTGGACCAACCTCACCTACAAGGGGACAAAGAACAGAAGCAAGAAGCTACAATCCTGCAGGCCGAGGAACAGAGGCTACAAACATAGAAAGTTAGACAAAAGAGAGTAATGATAGCAAACAAATTATATCAAGCATCTTTTCCAACCACAACAATCACAACACTATGAGATCAGAAGTCAACTACAAGGATAAAAAAGGTAAGAAACAAACAACATGGAAGCTAAACAATATGTTACTAAACAACCAATGGATTACTGAAGAAATCAACGATGAAATAAAAAAATACCTAGAGACAAAGAAAATGAAAACAGTGATCGAAAACTCATGGGACACAGCAGCAATTCTGAGAGAAGTTTACAGCAATACAATCTTACTTCAAGAGACAAGAAAAGTCTCAAACAACCTAACCTTACAATTAAAGCAACTAGAGAAAGAAAAACAAAACCCAAGGCTAGTAGAAGAGATCATAATGGTCAGAGCAGAAATAAATGAAATAGAGATGAAGAAAACAAAAAAGATCAATGAAACTAAAAGCTGGTTCTTTGAAAAGATAAAATTGGTAAATCTTTAGCCAGACTCATCAAGGAAAAAAGAGGGCGCAAATCAATAAAATCAGAAATGAAAAACTGATACCACAGAAATACAAAGGATCATAAGAGACTACTACAAGCAACTATACACCAATAAAACGGACAACCTAGAAGAAATGAAAGAATTCTTAGAAAGGTACAGTCTCCTTTCTCGGAAGAAAGGAAAGAAAACCAGGAAGAAAATAGAAAATATAAACAGACCAATCACAAGTACTGAAATTGAAACTGTGATTTAAAAACTTTTAACAAACAAAAGTCCAGGACCAGATAGCTTCACAAGTAAATTCTATCAAATATTTAGAGTAAACACCTATCCTTTTGAAACTGTTCCAAAACACTGCAGAGGAAGGAGCACTCCAAACTCATTCTATGACACCACCATCATCCTGATGCCAAAGCCAGACAAAGATACTACCAAAAAAGAAAATTACAGGTAAATATCACTAAAGAACATAGATGCAAAAATTCTCAAATACTAACCATGTGAATCCTACAATACATTAAAAAAACATACACTGTGATCAAGTGGGATTCATTCCAGAGATGCAAGGATGTTTCAATATCTGCAAATTGATCAGTGTGATACACCACATTAACAAATAGAAGAATAAAAATCATATGATCACCTCAATAGATGCAGAAAAAGCTTTTGATAAAAGTTTAATACCAATTTATGATTAAAAAAAACTCTCCAGAAATGGGGCATAGAGGGAACCTATGCCAACATAATAAAGGCTATATATGACAAACTCACAGGTAACATCATACTCAATGGTGAAAAGCTGAAAGCGTTTCCTCTGAGATCAGGAACAAGACAAGGGATGTCTGCTCTTGCCAATTTTATTCAACATAGTTCTGGAAGTCCTAGTCATGGCAATCAGAGAATAAATAAAAGGAATCCAAATTGGAAAAGAACAGAACAGTCACTGTTTGCAGATGACATGACATTGTACAGAGAAAATCCTAAAGATACTACCAGAAAACTACTGGAGCTCAATGAACCTGGTAAGGTTGCAAGATACAAAATTCATACACTCTTGCATTTCTGTGGGGCTTCCCAGGTGGCGCTAGTGGTAAAGAACCCTCCTGCCAATGCAGGAGATGTAAGAGATCTTCCCTGGGTCAGGAAGATCCCCTGGAGGAGGGCATGGCAACCCATTCTCGCCTGGAGAATTTCATGGACAGAGAAGACTGGTGGTCTACAGTCCATGGGATGGCAAAGAGTCGGACATGACTGAAGCATGAAAGATTAGAAAGAGAAATTTAAGAGACAATCGCATTTATCATCAAAAAGAATAAAATATCAATACTTAGAAATAAATCTATCCATGGAGGCAAAAGACCTGTATTCTGAAACCTACAAAATGCTGATGAAAGTAATCAAAGATGACAAACAGATGAAAAGATATACTGTGTTCTTGGATTGGAAAAATCATTATCGTCAAAATGAATATACTACCCAAAGAAATCTACAGATTCAATACAATCCCTATCAAATTACCAACGACATTTTTCACAGAATTAACAGCAAAAATTTTTTAAATTTTTATGGAAACATAAAAGACCCTGAATAGGCAAAGCAATTCTAAGAAAGAAAAGAGCTGGAGGAATCAGGCTCCCTGACTTCAGATTATACCACAAATAGCTCATGCAGCTCAATTAAAGAAGCAAAACAACCCTATCAAAAACTGGGCAAAAGATCTAAATAGACTTTTCTCCAAAGAAGACAGATGGTCAAAAAACACATGAAAATATACTCAACACACTGTTAATTATTAGAGAAATGCAAATCAAAACTACTATGAGGTATCATCTCACACTGGTTAGAATGGCCATTACCAAAAAGTCTACAAACAATAAATGCTAGAGAAGGTGGAGAGAAAACAGAACCTGCCTACACTGTTGGTGGGAATGCAAACTGATACGGGCACTATGGAGAACAGAATGGGGGTTCCTTAAAAAACTAAAAGTACAACTACCATATGATTCAGCAATCCCATTCCTGGGCATATATTTGAGAAAATCACAGTCAAAAAGATACATCCACCTCTATGTTCATGGAAGCACTATTCACATTAGCCAAGACATGGAAACAACTTACATGTCAAAGGAGTCGTGAAAGAAGATGTGGTACAAGTATTACTCTACCACAAATATTACTCAGCCATAAAAAAGACTATAATTTGCAGGAACACGTATGGATTTAGAGATCATCATACTAAATAAGTCAGAAAGACAAATACCATATGATATCACTTACATGTAGAATCTAAAATATGACACAAATGAACTTATTTACAAAACAGAAACAGACTCACAGACATGGAAAACAAACCTATGGTTACCTAAGGGGAAAGGGAATGGAGAAGGGATAAATTAGGTGTTTGGGATTAGCGGATACAAACTACTGTATATAAAATAGATAAACAACATCCTACTGTATAGCACAGGGAACTATATTCAATATCCTGTAATAAACCATAATGGAAAATATGAAAAATAATACGTGTATATATGTATAGCAGAATCACTTTGCTGTACACCAGCAACTAACTTAACATTGTAAATCAATTACACTTCAATTTAAAAAATAAAATGCAAATTTCAGGAAGCGTGTAGGTAATTTGGAACTTGTCAATGACAAAATCTTAACTATCTTCTTCATTAAGTATTAGTAGAAAGGGTTTAGCCATCTAAAAAGGTGACTAATTTGTTCCATCTGCCAGAAACCCAATGTGAATTTGCTTGTAACTGATGGGTTTAATATTACTGTCCCTGATTCATGGCTGAAATTTTGGAATGAAAACTATAGGGTGTCTGTTATGTGTCTGTGTTGTAGCTGTGCTGCTGCTGCTAAGTCGAGTCAGTCATGTCCGACTCTGTGCGACCCCATAAATGGCAGCCTACCAGGCTCCCCCATCCCCGGGATTTTCCAGGCAAGAGTACTGGAGTGGGTTGCCATTGCCTTCTCCAGTAGATATGCTGTACTGCCAAAATTAATTTGTAAAAGAACTCTATATATTGGCTTAAAGGAAATAAAACATCCATATAAATACTCAGAAATTTCACATGATCTTGTAAGCAGATAGGATAAGAGGTCCCTGGACACTGTTTTCTTGACAGTAGAGAAGCCATTTTTAGCCTAAGTCATTTTGTGATCCAAGTCTGGCCACAGTGCTTGTCCTTGAACAGGTCTCATGACAGTAACTAATGATTTTAAGGGAACAAAGAATCCAGAAAATAATGGCTTATCAGGCAAGAGAAGTAACAACAGCAAAGATATTATTATTAGTTGTTAACAGAACTCCAGGTTCGATTAGCTTGAAGCACTGAACCACCAGATTAACTGACACCTAACGGATGATGCTGTCTTTTCCTGACTCTCCTGACTTCAATTAACTAAAGAGAGAACTCTCAATCACCCAAGACCCTTCATGAATATGCATGTGTCCTTACATAGACCCACCAGTTTTGCTATTTGAGGAGACACTGTTTTGGAACAGGTCCTCAGTGTTCTCCTTACTTGCAAGCAATGAATCCTTTTTTCTCCCAGTCTTTGACTTGGTTTTATGGCTTGAACCCACCAAGAGGTGAAAACAATTTTCTGGTAACATCTGGGAAATACTCAATACTGAATCAATATCTGGTATTAAAGTTAACTTAAGTTTGCTGAATTAATAATATGTATCTCTTTAGAATCATCAACACAATAGATGATATTTTTTATTGTACCTAGATTCACTAGAAATCAAACAAGACCTTAAATCTGTTGCAAAATTTGCTGGCAAGAAAATAACTTGATATGATGAAACTTTTAAGTAAATAGAGGTGAATGAAATAAGGGTCTTTAGGTAAACTCTTTCAGACTAATTATGTTTTGGGAATGTCTATCCAAAATGCTGTCCATATTTTGGCAATTTGAAATTTTAGCATTTTGCTAAATTAAGTTAAATGCTGAAAGTCTACTGAATAGATAATTACCAAATAAAGTGAGATACTGTAGCATTAGTGAATGTAGGTTTCCTTTTACAAAGAAACTAAAGATATTTGGAACTATTTAATAGGTTAGGTGCCATGCTAAGACATTTTCTATTAAAAAGCACATGTTTTCTAGAAACCATAAATAGTATATAAATATTACATACTATATATAAGCTTGCCAATCTGCAGAATGCTAATGTAAAACAGTTAATAATTGCTTGTTAGTTTTCATTAAAAATTAGAGTTTTAAGAGCTGAGAATTCTAAATATACGCAATTTAAGCTACCAGAATAAGGGAAACATTGCAGTATATGAGGAAAGAAAAATGTTTTCAGAAAAAAGAAGATATGAGGAACAGAAATACATTTCTATATTTGCCTTTGAGATCTTTTATTGTCAGTTTGGTTCAGTGACTAAGAATCATTCCACATATAATCCTATTTGACCAAGCGTTTTAAAGCTTTTTGATGTTTAAATTTTTATTTTTTTTAATTTTTGGTCACACGGAGTGGCATATGGGATCCTAGTTCCCAGACCAGGGATGGAACTGGCACTCCCTGCGCTGGAAGCTCAGAGTCTTAATCATTGACAGGGAAGTCTCAAAACTTTTTGATATTTTTGACAAACTTCCCAAAGTTCAAATTCTAAAGTTCATCTTACCTCTAATTAACTTTGAGGTTTTCCAAAGGGTCTCTGGAACACCTCAAAATGTTTTTCTCTGTCTCGGAGAGGACAGAATGACCCTAGTATGACTCCGTACTAAGCTGGGTTTTATTGCTATGGGTTTCCACAGTACTCCAAACATCCCTTCATAGCACTTGCATTGCTTATAATCATTGATTAATGGCTATGTCTGTAGTGAGAATGAATTGAAGGCAGCAACAGCTGGTTTAGGGAGACCAATTCAGAGGCTAGTCCAGGTGTCACTGATAGAGATGGAGACAAGCAGACAGATGGTTCACAGAGCTTCCAAAGGAAGAATACACAAGACCCAGCAATTGATTTATGGAAAAGTCAGAGGGTGAGCCAAGGAGCTGGCTATCACGCTTCTCATTTGAGCACCTGGTAGATGGTAGTGTGTGAGACAGAATATTGATGATCTGTTGTGGGGGGGGAGGAATCAATGTCTGTGACATGGATGGATTTACTGGGTGACTTCCATTTGAAACAAAACCTAAATTTTACTAACATCTCTTCAGATACTACGAATGAGGTTTGTGCTAAAATATCAGCTGATACCTCAAAGAATATCTGCTTGATTATTAATCAAGTGTAGTTTACAGCATACATATCCTTTCACATTGCTAAGTTTCTCTTAAAAATTAAAAGTGGAAAATATGATGGAAATGAGAATAATTCTACAGCGAAAAAAACAAAGTGAAGTCGCGTCAGGCTCCACAGTCCATAGGACTTTCCAGGCAAGAATACTGCAGTGGGTTGCCATTTCCTTCGCTAGGGGATCTTCCTGACCCAGGGATCAAACGAGTCTCCGGCATTATAGGCAGATGCTTTACCATCTGAGCTACCAGGGATTGCGCCAATTCTGCAGTACTAAATGCTAACTTGTGTTTGATTTTATTACTTCAAGTTGAATGTAAGGAGGAGACTAGACCTCAAGATCATAGAAAGTGAAACAAAGTGAAGTCACATCCGACTCTTTGCGACTCCATGGACTGTAGCCTACCAGGCTTCTTCTCAGTCTATGGGATTTTCCAGGCAAGAAGACTGGAGTGGGTTGCCATTTCCTTCGCCAAGGGATCTTCCTGACCCAGGGATCGAACACCCAGTCTCCAGCATTGTAGGCAGACGCTTTACCATCTGAGCTACACATAAGACATATGGGTCATCTCAAGGTTGAGAAATGTAGGTAGGCAACGCTTTTCAGTAAAAGCTAACTTTGACATTTCCTGATATTTGTATTAAAACAGTTGCTAACAACTATCTGATTTGCATCTCAAAACACAAAGTGAACTCCATGGGAGCCAGGAATATCACTCCAGTATCTCCTAACAACCAGAACCTACAAGGATGGTGATCGGTTTGTCGAACTGAAGCAGCTCGTTCAATGTTCTCATTCTTGCTACATTTATTTTTAAACCAGTGAGTGAAAAAAGCCTCCACCCATTTCTCTCAGCTGAGGAAAGAGTAGCTGTGACACAGGAGTCTTGAGCCAAAACCCACGATTCTATCTGCATTAAAAACTAAAGCGGGAAACTGGAAAAGCAAATACTGAAGACCATTAAAGAAAAAGCTTTGGGAAATAAGAGGCAAACGGATAATCACTGGCTTGGGGCAAACTCTCTCGCACGGTGCAAGGGTCCGCTGATGACTACCTTGAGACGAGCGCACTTGCTCTGGAAACAGTTACTAGCCCCGGGGTGGGAGAAAGCTGCCCCCCCCCCCCAACATAGCGCCTCACCACCCCAGGCTCAGAAGCTAGCTCCCGGGCCCCTCGTCCTCGTCTCGCTCGGGGGCGCCTTTCTTCTCTCAGCCCCACATTCCCCGCCTTCTTGTTGCTAGTGGTGTCCCTTGCTCAGCCTCCCCGGCTCCCCAAACCTCCGCTCCTGGTCCCTGCCTTTACCGCTCCTGGAGTCAGCTGTCGCGCGCTTTGCCTCGCACCTCACCGCTGGGGCCGTAGCCGCCTCTCAGCAGCAGCACCACTCCGAGGCCCGCCAGCCTCGCTTCAGCCGCCACTTCCCCGCCCCCTCAGCCCGCCCGCACCAATCAATGCCCGGCTTGCAAGCCCGACCAATCAACCACCTCCTCGAAACCAATCCTCGCGGGAGCTGCCCCTGAACGACGGCGCTGTGCAGCGTGCTGGTATCCAATTACCCGGATGGAAAGCTAAGCCCGGCCCACCAGGACAGCCAATAGACTCCAGGGAAAGCCGAAGACGTTGAGACTGCACCTGCTGAGTATTAAACAGCCAATTAGAGGCTCAAGGAGTACTCCCAGCCCATTTCCAGGCCAGTTACCTAGGAGGCTTCCACTGAGGTGGGGGTCGGAGTGGGGTTGTAAATCAGCGCTCCAGAGGTGCAGGGGGGTGGGATCACTCAACCGCATCACTGATCGCACAAAATTAGTGCCTTTGTACAAAGCCAGTGCTACTCTACAGCCCAGTGACCATTGGGGAAGCCGCCTCCTGACGGCGATCCTTTGCCTTGATCAGTTCGCACACTATGACAGAGACTCAGGAGACACGAAAAACGTCTCCCCGCCTCATCCTGCGGGAAAACATTAAAACGGCTTTGTAGAGATGGAGAAAAAGCCAAGCGGAAGGAATTGCGCCGCAGAGCGTGAGGAGCTCTGTTTCTCTATTTCTTTGTTGAGGAGTGAAGAGACGAGGAGGACTGACACCACACAGCAGGAGAGATGAAGGACCTAAGTTCGGAGCAACCCGTGGTAAGGGAGCTGTGGGTAGTTCGAGCATCAGGGGCTCACCCTTCCCTGGGGATTAAAGGGAGACCGGTCAAGGCTACTGGCTCGAAGGCACAAGCTGCGGGTAGGGGGGACGTTCTGTAGGGGCGAGGAAGGGGATGCAGACGGCGGTTTGCTTTGGAAGAGTGTATTTCAGTCGCCGTCTGGGTACTTGGACCGTTATGGACGGTTGGGCTGTGCTACCCACTCAGAGCGGCAGAGAGCCTCGCGAGATGGCCCCGATCCTTCCCCGCCTCCAGTCCCCGCCCCGCATTAGGGGCTCACCCTGCGGGCAGGGGTTGAGCGCTCCTTGTAATGTGGGAATCGTGAGCACCAGCTTCTGTCACAATGCCTGGCACATGATAAGCATGCAGTTAATGTTTGTAAAATAAATGCAAGATTATATGTTTAGTCTACTAAGGAGATGCCATTGAGCCTCAGTTTTCCGTTTTGCATTAATTAAAAAAATATGTTTTGAATAAGTAAAACATGTACATTCTACCAAGGAATGAACAGATTTCTCATCCTTCAAGAAGCAACCGGTTTTACCAGATTCTTGTGGATTTTCCACAAGATTTCTATAATATGCATACATTAAATTTATATATATTATCCGGTTGGTAACATGTTATATAAGACTATTTTTCAATTTCTTTTTGCATGGTCCAGATATCTTTCTGTAGTAGTACACATGTATCTGCCTAGTAGTTAAGTTTCACAGTAAGCTTAAGGCATGTGTGAAGGTTTATTCAATCAGTCCTTTAACATCATATTGACACCCAAGTATATTTTGTTGTCTCGTGTATATATGTACAGTAAACATTTAGGACTGCAAACATTTAAGTCTGACCAGTGCGTGTATTGTTTTTTTTTTTAATTTGGCTATATACAATTTCACAAATTCTCTTTCTTCCACAAAGATTTTTCTCATTTGCATTCCACCAACAACATTTGAAAAGGATTTTGGTAAGTATAGTATTGCTAAATTGCCTCCCACAGAAGTTTTACCAGTTTTCTCTGCCATCAGCAAGCTTATACAGCCTGTTATAAAACTTTTGGATTTTTGACAATCTGATAGTGTAAATGGCATCTCACTGCAATTTTAATTTTCATTTCTCTTATAAGGTTGAGCATCTCTTAGTATAAGTGGCAATTATATTTTTCTGTAAATTGTCTGTTCATATACTTTGGGTATCTGATAAGGATTGGATAAAAGCTTCCTAGGTGGCACTAGTGGTAAAGAACCCCTCTGCCAGTGTAGGACAGGTAAGAGGTGTGAGTTTGATCCCTGGGTTCAGGAAGATCCCCCGATCCCCCAGAGAACAGAATGGCTACCCACTCTAGTATTCTTGTCTGGAGAATTCCATAGACAGAGGAATCTGCGTGGGCTACAGTCCATAGGGCCGTAATGACTTAGACACAACTGAGGTGACTTAGCACACAAAACAGAACTGGATCTCTCTTTCATACCTTAACACCAAAATAAATTCCAGGTGAACTAAATACTTATATATAAAAAAAGGACATTATAAAAGTATTCAAAGAAAACATAGGGTGATTTTTGAATCATCTTAGATAGTAGGAGGCTTTTCTAAACATGATGTGAAACCTAGAAGTTATCAAAGAAAATGCTGACAAATTCAGCTCCATAAAAATAAAAAAATACTTGCATAACAAAAAAAGTCACAATAAAGAGAAGACGACATAGGACAAATTGGGATTGGGTGAATTGTGATTTCTTTATTCTTATCTCCAGTTCTAAAGAGTCCATTTTATTTCCTTGAAGAGTATTCTGAACAAGGTGTAGGTGGCAGCAGGTGAAACTAGTTAAAGTGTGGGTGGCCCAGAATTCAGTGGGCAGCTGTTTCTACTCCACAAGGCAAAGCAGGGAAGTAGACTGTAGCTAGAGGGCTGGACAGGGAGGGATTCTCAATACAGTAGTTCCAGAGCCTGCTGCTTACAGAGTTCCCTTCTTGGACAACATGCAAACCATACAAATGATGCTCTATCTGAGGTTTTGGAAAACAACACAGTGGCTCTGCCCATTGTAGGATTCGCCCCATCACTCAAGGGTCTTCACCAGAAACCAGCAACTGGGAGCGTGGGTCTTAGTATCAGAAATTATGCTGGTGCTACTCTTCTGTCTTTAGCTCAGATTAATGAGTTGTGGCAGGCGTCCTAGGAGAGAGACACTCTCCTCAGCCTCTTTGGCCACCGCCATCCAGTTTGAAGTCTTCCTCCTTAATCCGCCTTTACAAAGCAGTTTGGAGGAAGAGGATTCAGGAGTTCCTTATCTCACACACTGTCCAGCCTGCATCACCACCACGCTGACTTCTTAGAGCAAAAGTCCTACCCAAAACCTCCTGCATCTCGCTGAGAGATGGATGCTGCAGGGGCAATGGTGGCAGGGAGGGCAGCAGAGCAGCTGGAGGCAATAGTATGTTTTCCTATAGGATCTGTCCTATCACTTGCTCTTACTTATGCAATTAGCTACTTCACACCATAGCCCTTCCTAGCCTTTTCTCTTTGCCTCTGACGGACCTGGAGAGCACAGGCAGCCTAAGCCTTCACCTTTCTCCCTGCCACATGAGGCTTCTCCCAGCAGAGGCTCTATAAGCATTTTTGTCCATTGTGTGCACCGGGTATTCTCACAGGGGTCTGTAACTCTCAAAGTTAAGGATCATTGCCTTGCAGCATGCTCTTCCTTTGAATCAGGGAAATAGCCCAGCAAAGGACGTAGGGAAATAAGAATATCTCAGGAACCAAAATAGGGAGTGTGGAAGCGCTGCCAGAATGTCTTTGGGTCCAAATTTCTCTCAGCTTAGATGAGATCGTGTCTGAAATGAAAGAGAGGAGGGGTAGAGAGAGGATTGGGCAGGATGATCTCAGGAAGGTTCTCTCAAGCAGGAGTAGGCAGGTGAACAGGGCTGAATTCTTCTGGAGAGTAAAGCAGTTCCCCAGTCATCCCGCCATACTGGAAATTCCTGAGCCAGCGCTCTATAACCTAAGAGGTTGTTAAGGTTAGAACTCAGAAAAGCACCTATGAAATCAGAAGCCTCCATTTTTAATCACAAGAGGCTGTGTTGCTGGCATCCAGGCATTTCTTCTGATTTCTGGAATTTCTGCTTCTTTCTGCTGGTTGCCAGGGCAGAGGCAAGGACACTGGGAGAGGAGACTGAGAAAACAAGATGAAAAACCAACAACGGATCCTCTGCTTCCTGAATCAGGTGCATTAGAGTTACTGGGAGAAGGTGAGGATCAACAACTGACCCCAGTTTTCCTTAAGAGTTGGTCAGAGTAGGTGGGGCGAAGGATGTTCCCCTGGGTTTTACCTTTCTCACAGCTCACTTCCTGCAGCCGAGAGACCCTGGGGAAGCAGGTAATGAGAGCAGACAGTGACTGGAGCTGTATGACAATGTCGTGGAAAGCATTTGGCTTTTGAGTCAGACAGTCCTAAGTTCAGAAGCAGCTCCCTTACTAATTAGCTCTGTGCACTCGAGCATGTTACTTAATCTACCTGACCTTTAGTTCCATCAGCCAAGATTCCCTATCTTATAGGGTTGATGTGAGGATTAAATTAGAAATCCTACATATAACCACTGACATAAAATAAGTGTTATTTCTTTTCTGTCTCCACGGCTGTCACCCCAGGGGAGAGCTGGCATTGGATTGCCTGTGATGTGGACCATAACATTCCTGCACATACACACATACCACTTGCCCATGTCTTTGGTTGTCGTCAACACACTTGACCACACATAGACACATACCACCACCCGCCCCCCAGCTAAAGCAGCCTTTCCAGACAGGCGAGGTAAGCAGTTGGCTTACTGATGATGGTACAAGCTGTGGTACAAGTGCTCATCCCAGTAACCTTGTTATAGTAATTAGTGTCGCTTATTGAAGGTGTTCGGGAAAGGCTGTATTAGGAGGAGAGCAAGGGGTGGTAGTGGGGTGTGGGGGAGCCCCACAGGCATTTCCTCTAGGTTGAATGTATTTGGGGGGGATATTTTTCTTACCTATGCTGGGGAGGCCCTAGTCTACACCTAGAGTTATAAAATCTGGAGCTGTGTTGTCTAATACAGTAGCCACTGGCTACTTGTAGCTATTGAACACTCGAAAGATAGCTAGTGTGACTGAGGAGTGGAAGTTAAAATTTGTTTCATGTCAGTTAATTTAAGTGTTAACACCAATATTTAGTTATGGAAAACTTTTTTTGGCTACAGCGAGCTACATGTGAGATCTTAGTTCCCTAACCAGGGATTGCTCCCCCTACAGTGGGAGCACAGAGTCTTAACCACTGGACTACCAGGGAAGTCCCTAGAAGACTTTTAATATAGTTGGAACAACTTGCATGTATGAGTTGATTTTTTTCAACAGTGAATTTTATGAAACCTAAATACAGATCAGATATTTCTGGTGAAAATTTAGTTACCAAATTGGAATGTGCCGTAAGTGTAAAGGATATACTAAGTTTCAAAGGCCTAGTATGAAAAAATAATGTGAGGTATTTCATCACTCATTTTTATATTGATAACATGTTGGAATGATCATAGTTTGGGTACACTGGGTTAAATAAACTATAGTCTTAAAATTAATTGTATCTGTTGCTTTTTTTTTTTCAATGTGATACTAGAAAATTTGAAATCACCTAAGTGACTCACGGGATTTCCCTGGTAGCTCAACTGGTAAAGAAGCCATCTGCAATGCGGGAGACCTGGGTCCCATCCCTGGGTTGGGAAGATCCCCTGGAGGAGGGCATGGCAACCCACTCCAGTATTCTTGTCTGGAGAATCCCCATGGACATAGCAGTCTCGGGGGCTACAGTCCCTGGGGTTGAAAAGAGTTGGACACGACTGAGCGACTAAGCACAGCACTGCACAAGTGACTTGCCGTCTGTCTCTCCTGGGCTGCTCTGGAGGCCGTGGGGCGCAGGCAGCAGCAGCTCCTGATCTAGACACACTCGTCTGTTCCCCACTGCCTCAGGAGGGGGGTGCTTCCCAGAGGAGATTTCCCAGAACTGCAGTGCTGTTTCTGCCCTTTTCTGCATTGCAATGTGCACAACTGAAACGAGAACTTCTGGCACCCGTCCCCCAAGTCCCAGTCTAACAAGCAGCTGGTGGAAGATTTTGGAGATGGGGGAAGAGGGGCGTGCCCCAGGGGAACCTTTCTGGTGTCTTATATATAACCTGGGGAGGAGAGGTTGCTGCAAGGCTAAGAGAGCTGTCTGTCGTGGTGGGGGGCAGGGTTGGAGGCTCCAGGGTACTCAAGAATGCCTGATTCCCCAGCCTCACTCTAAACTGCTAGGTTTCACATTCACCTCTGCGTCCTCTCCACCCTACCCCCCACATTCCAACCTCTGCCCCGCTGAAGAGTTTGCCTACTGGTGAAGTCTGGCTGCCTCCATGTGGCTCCAGCTTCTCTCACCTGTCAGGGATAGTTTGGGCTGAGAGTCTTCTAATGAGTAGAGTTTCCCCAGAGCAAGGACTATGACTTCAGGAATGGCTCGGAACTTGATGATGCTTGCGGATTGTTGGGTGAGGGCTGGGTGGGGGCCCAGAAGATGGAGGGGAACTGAGGGTGCTGTGCAGATGCTGCTGCAGAGAGAGAGAGAGAGGGAGGGAGAAAGAGAGGCTCCCTGGGACCTTGTGACTCTCCACTTCTCCGTCCCTCCTCCCAGCTCCTTTCCTCTCCTTTCACTCCTCCCCTTCCTGTGGTGCTGAGACTGCTTCTACTTGTCTTGAGCTCTCAGCATCTCCACTTTTTCTGCTTTGCCTTCTCTTTGAAGCACACTCGGAGGCAGTCAGCATCTTCTCCTCCGACTCCACCTCAGTCTCTGGGGTCTCCATAAGGACAGCGGAAAGGCAGGTAGTTCCTGCTGCTCCTTTTTCCCTCCACTTTTCACTAGAGCTTGCAGTGTCCCTCCCACCTTGCTCTTCCAAACCTAGTCCTGTTGTGTTCTGGATCTCTCTCCTCTGACAGCTGCAGATTCTCGTTTTGTGGAGGTTCTCTCGCTTTCCATCAAGGGCACTAGGGATCTGCACAACAGGATTGGTCGGAAGATTCCAACCAGAATGAGAAAGAAGGGGGAGGAGCTGGGTGTCCTGGGTTGGAATTTCTGCAGAGAGATCCTTTGGAAGGCAGAGACTCTCTCCTCCAACTCTGGAGATGGAGCACACAGAGGAAAGGGCTGGCATGGAAATGGGCTGGGGGTGCTGATCTTTCCAGGCGTGGCGGGCAACCTTTTGCATAAACCTTTGGGTGTCAGGCTTGTTAGACTCAGGCAAGGTCATCGTTACGGGCTTAATAGGCAGGCAGAAGTGTAGGAAGCGGGATTCTGACAGAAAGAAGGGGTGGAAAAGACTGAAGTAAAGAAACCTCGAGCCATCACATGTAATTGTGGCTGCTACTGTCAGGGCCTTTAGATGGCAGCTTTGATGATGTGACAGCAGCTTTAATGATAGGGCGGGGGTGGGGGCTCATGCAGACCCAGTGCCAGTGTGTAGTCTGTGCCCAGCCCCCAGTCCCCCGTCACGTCCTCTTCTCTTCAGCTTGAGGTCATTGGCCCTAGTTCCCTGTGCCTAGAGAGGGGATAGAGCAGCAAGAGGGAGAGAGGGACACCACCTGGGTGAGGAGCAGACTCCAAGAAGCACTTGCACTTTCCAGCCCCACCCCTGAAGTAGCCTTATCACTGCGGTTGGCAATTGGTATTGGTTACTCAGGGTAGGTGTAAGTGTGTGTGAAGGAAGTTTAGACTGGCAGACTGGAGGGTTATAGTTCCCGCTTGGTATGTGGTGTGCGGGGAGGGCTGGGCTGACTAGAGAATCCACACCTTCCGTTGCCTGGGACTCTCAGAGAAGAGATATAATGCTGTTCTTAAACTGCAAAAGCCTGAGGAGACAGGCTATGAGGAGGCAGCATCTGCTGCTGGCGTGACGTGGGCAGAAAGTGGGGAAGATCTGGGCCATTTGGGATGAATGTCCAGTCCAAGCAGCCTTGGTTCTCTCCCACTGTGGTATCTGAAGCTGGCCTAGATGAGGCCCCACTGTGGAGGGAAAGGTCAGAAGAGCTTGGCAGTGACCCGGTTACCCCCAGAGTTCTTATCCCCAGAGGTCCGAGGTGCCACAAAGTCGAAGGTCACGTGATGTTTGACCCGGCCTTTGCCTTTGCTCCAGAGGGCGATGAGGCCAAAACAGAGGGTCACCGAGGTGAGGAAGGGGAGGAAGCCAACCGCCAGCACCATAGCTATACCTCTGCTGTCCAAGAAGAAAGGCCCTGGGATCCCTGGCGAGGTGATGTTGGGGTCAGAGAGAGTGCCATTCGGTGGTTCAACTTGGATCACTTCCAGCCAGGTCCTCAGGGAGTCATTCCCCGCCACGTTGCTGACCACACAGACATAGGCCCCTCTATCCCGGAGTTGCACAGAGCGGATCTCCAGCGTCCCATCCTGTAGGACCCTCACTCTCCCAGCCTTCCCCAGGCGAACCCCCTGAGGCCTCATCCAGGAGACAGTGGGGGCTGGGTCCCCATCCCCAGAGCAGGAGAAAACGGCATGCCCCCCCTCCTCGGCCATGACCCAGCGCGGCCCGGATTTTCGAATCAGGGCTGGTTGGCAGGTGAAGTGCCCTGGAGGTAGGATGTCTGAAAACTCCCTCAGGCTCTTCCCCTGGACGTGCTGGGGGCCAGCACAGGCAGGTGGGGTCGAGCCAAAGTCCAGGCGGCGGCGGAGCCGGAGCAGCCAGAGAAGGCGGCAGTCGCAGGTCAGGGGGTTACCTGACAGCCTCAGGGTGACCAGTTTGTCTGGAGAAGGGAAGGCTGTTTCCTCTAGTGTCTGAAGGGCGTTGTCTGCCACATCCAGGAGGTGGAAGGCCGTCAAGCCATGGAAGGCATGGGCTGCAATGGAGGTGAGGCAGGCACCTGACAGTCGGAGCTCCTGGAGCCGCACCAGGGAACTGAGCCTGCGGGCTGGGATGGCCGAGATGGGGTTCCGAGAAAGATCCAAGACCCTGAGGAAGCTCAGGTGGTGCAGTGCTTGGAAGGGCACCGAGCTCAGGTTGCAGTGGGTGATGGCCAGGCTGCTGAGATTGAGCCCACCCAGGCTCCCTGGCTCCAGAGCCTCCAGAGCTGGCCAGTGGCGGATCTCCAGCTCCCTTAGCTGCCCCAGCCCCCGCAGCGCCCCCGCTGGCAGCCTCCCGATGTCCAGTTCCCGGAGCCTTAGGGCCCCCAGTGCTGGGAGGCGGGCCAGGGCGGGGCCAGGCACGGTGCTGAGGTTGCAGCGCTCCAGGGTGAGGGTGCTCAGTCTGGCCAGCCCAGCAAAGGCTCCCGGAGCCACAAACACCAGGTGGTTGTCCCCAACCTCCAGCTGCTGGAGGCTGCCTAGCTCCCTGAAAGCGCCGTCAAGGAAGAGGACTATCTGGTTGAGGCGAAGGTCCAGCAGTGTGAGGGCAGACAGGCCCGCAAAGACCCCGGGCCCCATGATTCGCAGCCGGTTGCCCTGCAGCCTCAGGGTGAGTAGGCTGCGCAGGCCGTGGAAGGCCCCTGGCTCCAGGGTGGACAGCTGATTGTAGCTCAGGTCCAGTTCCCGGAGCTGGCTCAGGCGGGAGAGCATTCCCTGCTGAAGCCCCCACAGGCGGTTCCCACTCAGGTCCAGGAGCTCGGTGTCTAGCGGGAGTCCGCCTGGGACAGCCTCCAGTCGTCGGTGGGCGCAAAGCACTGCCTGGGGTTGGGAGGTGCAGTCACACACAGCAGGGCAGTTGCCGCTGCTCCCCAACGCCGGCAGGAGGAGCAGGAGAAAGATGGGGGGCCATGGGGGCCAGGCTTGCTTTGGAGCTGTGGCCACAGCCATGCCCTCTTTGCTCCTGGAACAGAGGATGACATGGCCCTTTTTGAAAAGTGGCTCAGACGATGGGTACCATGGATTTCCCCTGAGCCTCCGTAGCGGAGAGGGACTGAGCTACCTGTCCTAGTGTGGCCGGGTAGTGTGCAGTACACTCCCTGGAGCCTCCTCTTTGGGGACTCTCTGCTCCCCTCCACCACCCCTGGGTAACAGGTCGAGTGCTTACTAGCTCTTGGAACCTTAGTCCAGTGGGGAAGGTTTTATGGGATAAGGACAGGAAGCAGCAGAGAAGTAACTTTTGAGTTTCCCTCTGTCTCAGAGGATCCAGAAAAATACCCAGGTCCCTTCTCCCGAGAGCTGCTCTCCTAGTCTCTGCCCTGTCCCCCTCTGCCCACCCTGGTCTCATTTATCTGCCCACAGCTTTGTCTAAGGCTTACAGGGGTCATACCTCTGGATCCTGATCAGAGAGAGGCCTCACCTTGACTAAGTCATCCCAGCCTGGGAAGCATGTGGGCCTCGATTCGGCCCCCCAGGCTCCACTCACTGCCTCTCTGCCTTCCTCCAGCCTGGCCCAGGGCCTGAGGCCCCAGACTAACACGAGGCAGTCTCCCCAGAACGCCTTATGGATGACAGCCAAGCTACACATTAAATGTGGCAGAGGATCCAGGGCATATGTGAATCCCTCAGCAGAGCCCCAAGGGCAGCCCACCTCCTCTGTAGATGACACTGGGGTATAAGGGACCCAAGAAAGGCCGAGCACTGTCTGCTTGGTCCTCAGACTTAGGCTTCTCTCATGCTCCTCTGTGGTGTTTTGATTCAAACCCCGTGTGGGAGTCTGAGAGAGATCTCTTGTTGCCTTTGGCCTCTGCTGCCTGAGAAACGCACAAGAGACACATTGGGAGCCAGGGAGGCATAGACGAGTGCGGAGGGACAGTGTCTGACCAGATACTGTGGTGGGAGTAAGCAGGCCCTTGGCTGGCATGGGGGATCTCGGCACAGGCTGTGTGCCCAGTCTGTTACCTTAAAGTACGTTTCTGGCTGCCAGGTGCCTGGGAAAAATTAGGAAGATGGTGACTGTGATGACCACTGGAGGCTGAATGAGGTGACAGAGGAGAACAGATGCCATGGACCCACCCTGTTCAATGACCACTGGGACCTCAAGAGAGGGGAAGTACTGGAATTGGCAAGGGATGGCTGCAGGGACAGGACAAGAGCGAATTAATGCTCCCTGGGAGGCAGGACGCCTAGGTTTCTTTCTAGCTGCCGATCCCAGTCACCTTTGACCTTTCAGACTTCTGACTTTCTGGGCCCTTTGAGGTCAGCTTTCTACCACGTGGGCCGTTTTCTCCCAGGTGGAACTTAGGAAAGACAGTTTAAGAGAGAGTGTGATTTTTTTCCCCCCCTTTATTTCCCACACTCTACCCTCTCCCACAAGGATCATTCAGGTGGCTACCCTACAGCTATTTCAGAGGACCATAGTGGTTCAGGAACTGAAGAAAGAGGCCGAAAGAGCAAGGGACGTGGGACACTGTTCTGAGGCTTGGGCATGAGAAAGAATGGCCCAGCTGAGGCTACGGAGCAGGCTCCTCTCCTCCCTATCCCAAACTAACAGGTATGGATGGCATACTAAGAATTCTCCAGGGAGCAATGTCCCAGCTTCCCTCATCCCTG
>SJYA01000461.1:48875-71898 GCA_006410615.1 Neotragus moschatus
GTGTGTGTGTGTGTGTGTGTGTGTGTGTTAGTCACTCAGTGGTGGTCGACTCTTTGTGACTACAGCCCTCCAGGCTCTTCTGTCCATGGTATCAAAAATACTGGAGCAGGTTGCCATTGCCTTCTCCAGGGGATCTTTCTGACCCAGGGATTGAACCCAGGTCTCCCACATTGCAGGCAAATTCTTTACCAATGAAGACCGGGTAAAACCACCATAGGCAGGAGCTAAGGAGAAGCTCTCACCCATCTGCTAGGGTGCATACTTAAAAGCGGGTACACACTGTGTCTCTCTGGGATACCCTGCCTCTCCCTAGCCCACTCATGTGTGTAGGCTGCCGTCTCTGGACTCCCTGGGTAGTGGCAGGAGTCTTTCCTCCCCGGTGCAGTGTCCTGGCCTCACCTTCCTCTGGTAGCCAGCTACCTCCTCTCGCGAGAAGATGTTGGAGCGCTGACGGAGCAGGTCCTCCAGCCGCAGCTGACACGTCTCCCGGTAGGACTTGCAAACGTTCTGCACCAGGTGCTCTGGGGCCAGGGGACGAAGGCAGAGGTTCCATCTCAGCCAGCTCCTACCTTTCACATACCAAGGGCGCTCCTCTGCCTGGGCTAGCCCTGCTCTGCCTTCCCCCAGACCCTTGTGTGTGCTTGGTTTACATGGGATGCTGACTAGGGCCCCCCACCCCTTCTTTTTTTTGCCGCATTGCACAGCACGTGGGATCTTAGTTCCCTGACCAGGGATAGAACCCATGTCCCTGCAGTGGAAACGTGGACTCTTAACCACTGGATCACCAGGGAAGTCCCACAGGGCCCCTTTCTTGGAAGCTCCTCCCTCACCTTTCTACACTCTCTGCCTCCCCAGCTGCTTACCAGTCTCCGTCAGGGAAGCATAAGGCACCTCTGGGGTGCTGCGGAAACTGGGGGTGAAGTAGCTGTCCAGGCCCCGTCCTGGCTCCCCAAGCCCAGGACGCCTGGGATCCTCAGAGTGAAGTCCACCCCTGTCCGGGGCCAGCTGGCTGCCTGTGCCGTAGACGTTCTCCCTGCCCTCAGCCTTGCCCCGCTCGGGGCTGTATTCCAGGTGGTACGAGGCCCCATTAAGCCCAGCCTTGGCCAGGCTGTTGGAATAGGAGGGCCCGCAGCCTGGAGCTCTCAGGAGACTGGGGGGACAGGCTGAGGCCTCTGGCAGGTCAGGCGAGGAGCCCAGGGGTAGCTGCCCATCCGGGAGCCCCAAGGTGCAGGCGAGGGGGTCTGCTCCTTGGGCTCCCATGGGAGGGGTCTTGGCCACTTGTTCCCGTTGCTGCTGTTGCCGCTGCTGCAGCTGTTTCTGCACCTCTGCATGCAGGCTGTCCCTCTGCTTCTTGGACATGCGGCCAAACTTGACAGCTGAAAGAGGTTGGGGGCTCAGGAGTTTTGGAGGTTGGAAGACACGGCACAGGGCAGAGTCAACAGGCACTGTTACCATTACAGGGATTAACTTGCTGCTCCTTGAAGAGCTCACTCCAAGCAGAGCTTCTCCAGTCTGGCCTGAGAGCCTGCCTTCCAGGCATTTCTGTTCAAGACCCACTCCCCCCGACTCCTGTCTGCTTCTGGGCTCTGTCCAGCCCAGATGTATCAGCAGACGTATCAGTCTTCTGAGCAAACTCTCCCTGCTTGAAACCAGCTTTGACTAAGTGGCAGAATTTGAGCAATGAGTCTGGGCTGAGGAGCCCGGCCTCCTGCTATGGGGCTGGGGATGGCTGAGGAGGGAGCCTCAAGCTGTATCGGGGTCACCTCGCCCATCTAGGAGGGTCAGAGGAAGAGGAGAGCCGAGAACACAGGTCTCCCTGTGGTCAGGCCTACAGGCTCCCTGGTGACCTAGATACTCACCACAGCCCAACCCAGGCTCCGCGGCTTGTTTCTGAACATCCTCTTCTGCTCTCTCTTTCCTGCCTTTTCACTCACCCCACCGCCCCTCCCAGGTGTGGGGGCACAGCCCCTCACCCCGCCTGCCCCTTTTCAACCCTTCGTGTTTCCTTTCACTTTGTTATTTTGGGCGCTGAAAAGTGCTGACAGGCTCCTTCTGGCTCCCCATCACCTCATGTCTCCCCCAGCCCCACCCTGGGCTCCTTCTGTGGTGTTGGAGGGGGGAGCAGTTTGGGGGCTGCAAGGGGGCAGTGGCTGAGAAAGATGGAGAAAGGCACCAGGAACAGCCGCCCTCGCCAACCTCAGCCTTCCGGGCTGTTCTCAGGGTGACTGTGGTCCCATTCATAGTCACAGCCCTTTGTCCCAAGCTGTGGATAGGGGTGTGGGGAGCCAGGTGGAGTTGGAGCAAGGGGCAGCTGGGGAAAGATGTGGACTGTGGATGGGGATGGGATNGGCTGAGAAAGATGGAGAAAGGCACCAGGAACAGCCGCCCTCGCCAACCTCAGCCTTCCGGGCTGTTCTCAGGGTGACTGTGGTCCCATTCATAGTCACAGCCCTTTGTCCCAAGCTGTGGATAGGGGTGTGGGGAGCCAGGTGGAGTTGGAGCAAGGGGCAGCTGGGGAAAGATGTGGACTGTGGATGGGGATGGGATTTGGGCTGGAGCCGAGTTGGGTGAGGAGAGTCCCTCCCGAGGAAGGGGAAAAGGGTCTAGGAGTTTGAGGAAACAAGGATTGTTGTTGCAGAGCCTGAAGCTGGGGACCGTGACGACCTTTGATGAGGGCAGCCTGCCCAGCCCAACGTTGGACAGTGGAAGAGACCAGGGCCTGCCAGGGAAAGATGGAGGGCGGAGACCTGGAAGCCCATGGAACCCCTGTCTGGTGGCGCTGGTCAGGCCGCCGCNAGGAAACAAGGATTGTTGTTGCAGAGCCTGAAGCTGGGGACCGTGACGACCTTTGATGAGGGCAGCCTGCCCAGCCCAACGTTGGACAGTGGAAGAGACCAGGGCCTGCCAGGGAAAGATGGAGGGCGGAGACCTGGAAGCCCATGGAACCCCTGTCTGGTGGCGCTGGTCAGGCCGCCGCGCTGGCGACTGAAGCCCGGGGGGCTGCCCACTCGGCCTCACCATCTCGGGACATGCCCAGGGCCAGGCACTTCTGCAGGCGGCAGTGCTGGCATCGGTTGCGGCTCGTGCGGTCGATGGGGCAGTTCTGCTGACGGGTGCAGGAGTAGGCCACGTTGCATTGCTGGCTCCGGCGGAAGAAGCCCTGGGGAGGCAGGCGAAGACCATGGCTGCTGACCCCGGCCAGGCCTAGGTCAGCCTGAGGGCCTCCGGATCGTAGGACCCCTCAGTTTTCTCTCCTCCAATAATCTGTCCTGCAGTCACTTCCCTAGTGGAAGACAAAGGCCCTCCAGGCACAGGGCTCTCCAGGCAAAGCGCCCCCGGGCAGCTCCCTAGCTGTCTCAGGAGACCAGCCCTGCCGGTGGTACGAAGCCCACCGAGCTCCCTCTCCTGTCCTCTGAAGAGCCTGTGTATGAGCGAGCACTCACCTTGCACCCCTCACAGGTGATAACCCCGTAGTGGATCCCAGATGACTTGTCCCCACAGATTTTGCACGGAATCACTTCAATTTGTGCTGGAAGAAGGAAAGAGCAGAGGTGAGCCTGNCCCTCTCCTGTCCTCTGAAGAGCCTGTGTATGAGCGAGCACTCACCTTGCACCCCTCACAGGTGATAACCCCGTAGTGGATCCCAGATGACTTGTCCCCACAGATTTTGCACGGAATCACTTCAATTTGTGCTGGAAGAAGGAAAGAGCAGAGGTGAGCCTGGGAGCCTTCGGTGTATCCTACCCCAGCACCTGGGAGGCAGGTACAGGGACGCGGTGTGTCCTCTGCTGCCCTACCCCAGTTCGTTTCGCTTTATCTCTCTTGTTAGATGGAAGACCGGGCTTCCCTGGTGACTCAGTGGTAAAGAACCCACCTGCCAAGCAGGAGACGTGGGTTCAATCCCTGGGTTGGGAAGATCACCTGGAGATGAAAATGGCAACCCACTCCGGTATTCTTACCTGGAGAATCCCATGGACAGAGGAGCCTGGCAGGCTACATACAGTCCATGAGGTCGCAAAGAGTGGGACAGGACTTAGCAACTGAGCAACGACAATAAGATGGAAGAAGGAGTGAATGCCAAATGCCACTCAGCAAAGGATCTGTGGAGGCTGTTTTAGTTTTGCGGGGTGGCTGGGGTTGTATCAGTTCTATGGGGGCAGAGAAAGCAGCTGCAGAGAGGCCACCTGCTCAGCCCGTCAAGATGAAAAGCTCTAGTTGCCTCCCTCCCGCCTGGGGACCTAGGGGTCCTCACTACTTCACAACACCTGCTTCCCGCCCAGGGGGCTTCCTCTGAGCTGCCCTCCCCCCCGCTGAGGCTTGGCCCCCAGGGCAGAGTGTGGGGCCTGGTGGGAAGATGTGGTGTACCAGGCGGGAGGCACCTGGGGGCCAGGTAGAGCTGCCTGCCATCCTCAGCCGGGCTGTGAAGGCTCAGGGAGGGGCTGTGCAGAGACTGGGGGCCAAGAGGGCAGGGTCACAGGGTGGGGCCCAGACAGGGCAGAGAGAAGCCAGATGGAGTCCAGGAAAGTGGGGGCAGCAAGCCAGCTCTTCCGGATGTCTGAGAGCCAGGGAGCGGGTCAAACAGAGCTCCCAGGTTCCCGGCCCAGAGCAGAGGGTGGCTGTGTGTGGATGCTTCCGTGTGTGTATGCGGGCCTCTGCCTCCAGCTGTGTGAGCCCAAATCATGAATGTCAACACTGGCTGGGACTAGAGACCATCGGCTCATTCAGACCTCTTTTTTCCCCCTTTACCGAGGAAGGAATAGGCCAGATGAGATCAGATGGTTGGCCCAGGTTCACACAGCTAGCTTACTCAGGAGCTGGGTCTATATCCCAGTTCCCCATAGCTTTCCATTCTGCTGATCCATGTCAGTGATTTCAGGGGCACACACATTGGTGGGCATGTTGCCCGCTTGAAGGGGTGCTCGTGTGTGCGTGTGTGCATGTGTGTGTGTGTGTACATGAAAGGTATATGTGATTCACGAGGCAACAGGCATAGCTGCTTGAGCCAGTGTGTATACTGTGCATATTTGTGTGTTAGTGTTTGTTCACTGGCTGCCAGGACCCTCCCCCTCTCCCACTAAGCTTGTTGTAACCTACCTCCTTGGTGCCTTCACTGTGGTTGGTTACTGGCCCCAGGTTCATTTCTACTTTGTCCCATCCTTGTCAGTGCCCACAGCTCCCTGCTAAGTTTCAGGGATAAGCCACCGGCCTCCCCACCAGCCAATCTTTGGAGGGACTGGGCAGGGATGGGTTCCCTTTCAGGTCTTTTCATCACTCCTAAGGGCATGCGTGTCTCTCCTCTGCCGTTGCTGACCTGCTGCCTCCTCTCTGAGGGAGAATGCCTGGGATGGCTGCTGCTGCTGCTATGTCGTTTCACTCATATCTGACTCTGTGTGACCCCATAGATGGCAGCCCACCAGGCTCCCCTGTTCCTGGGATTCTCCAGACAAGAACACTGGAGTGGGTTGCCGTTTCCTTCTCCAATGCATGAAAGTGAAAAGTGAAAGTGAAGTCGCTCAGGCGTGTCCGACTCTTTGCGACCCCATGGACTGCAGCCCACCAGGCTCCTCCGCCCATGGGATTTTCCAGGCAAGAGTACTGGAGTGGGGTGCCATTGCCGTCTCCTGCCTGGGATGGAGCAGGATGTAAAAGTGGTCTAGGACTGCAGCCCCTCCTCATCTCTGATTCCAAGGGTCAGAGGAAGCAGCAGCCGCCTGGGGGGCAAAGCCACAGTGCTATGGACGCTCTTCTGGCCTAGGCCTGGACTCTGGTTGTGGCGTAGGGCCTGCTGATGTGAGGTGGGGAGGGTGACTGTGGCTTGCCCACTGCTCCCCCAAACATTGTTTTCGTCACTCTTAAACCATCATCCCCTCAGGCTAGCCTAGACCTGAGTCAGAGTAAGCAGCTGCCTCTCATGGGGGACAGGGTGTCTGAAATCCCTCCGTTAGAACTCGAGTCTCTCCCTCGCCCAATAGGCTGTCCTGAGCATCTAGGACAGATGGCAAGAGAGCTTTCAGATTCTTTCCAGTAAATTAAGAGCAGATGGGAATGAATGGAGGGAAGAGAGAACAAGGAGGGACTGGATACCTAGAAAAGGGGCAGAGAATGCAGGGGCACCTGCACATCTTAGCCACTGGATTCTCTAGGTCTCAGTGCCCTTGTCAGTAAAATCAGGGTAAGCACAGCCTTCGCTGCCGGTGCAAGGGTGACGGGTGTTAGCACAGGGGTACATGGAATCACCCGAGCAAGTGCCTTGCAGCTGGAAACACTGTGTGCTGGCTGCCATTGAGCACAGCGGTGGGAACAGAATCCTGAAGGCGTTTGAGGCNAGTGCCCTTGTCAGTAAAATCAGGGTAAGCACAGCCTTCGCTGCCGGTGCAAGGGTGACGGGTGTTAGCACAGGGGTACATGGAATCACCCGAGCAAGTGCCTTGCAGCTGGAAACACTGTGTGCTGGCTGCCATTGAGCACAGCGGTGGGAACAGAATCCTGAAGGCGTTTGAGGCCCAAGGGAAGTACTTGTCTCCTGTGGAGTCAGCTCTTGCCTCTCCCCAACAAGTTCCCCGCCAGCACTGTGGGATCTCACTCCTCAGTGGCCCTAAGCCCGGAGAGGGCAGATACCATCGTGGGTCACCCAAAAAGTAAGCAGGAGGGAGACTAGGCCAAGCCACAGTAGGAACTTGGGCTCCAGCCCAGCGCTCAACCACAGGCCTCCCTGCCTCTTCCCTTCTCCAAGAGCCACATCCGTGTGCGTGTGTGTGCTGACCACATGGCTGACCCAGACACATCTCTCGGCCCCACCGCCTGACCCACTGCTGGTCCCAGCCCCAGGAACCTCACAACAGTGTCACCAAGACCTTGCCCTAGGACGATGTGGCCAGCCACAGACCAGATTCACAAATACCCGTGTTTAGGGGAGACCAGAGTTTGGACCCCAACCACTGGGCCAGCCAACCATACTCCCACACTCCCCAGCCACAGTCCGAGACAGAGGTACAGAGTGAGACAAGCACACAGGGTCAGGGGTTTGGGGCTAGACCCTCCAGCCTCTCAGCTAGAGAGACCAAGAGGTTTGGGACCAGGAAATGACAGACAGACGCAGAGATGGAGAGAGAGCCCTGGAAACACAGAAAAAACCCACACTCATGTCCTGGCCCCATGCCCAAGGCCTGGCCCTGTTAGCACGGTCAGGCCCTCTTATCCTGCTCCTCCCTCCTGGCCCTGCCGCCTGTACCCCGGCCATGCCATCTACCCAAAACCTCAAAGAGAAAGTACCAGTGCACGAGTGTGACTTGTGGAGGAGGGGCGGGGAGAGGGCGGGAAGAGGACCGGCAGAGGTGGCGGTGGGGTGAGCTGGAGCCGACAAGCACCTTGAACACCTCACCTTTGCAACCTCCCCCCATAAGCCCTGTCCCTGAAGCAGCAGCTGGTGGGAACCCAGGTTGGGGAAGGGAGCTGAGTAATCACAGGATTACTCAAGCTGTTTCCCAGGAGCCTGGCCTGCCAGGAACTTACCACCTAAGGGCCTAACAGTGCCAGGAACTAGAACTAAGCAGAGGTCAGGAGCCTCGAGGTCAACCCTTGCAGCATGGGTCCCACAGCAGCCCTCACTCTATCCGCCCTTGCCTGCTGCTTCAGGAAGATCGGTGTAGCTCACTGTGGTTCTCTCCCAGGGCCCATCAATTCCAAGGAGGGAGCGACGTGCCCACATACACATGATACCTCCTGAAACCACCTAGTGATTGTATGACCCTAGACCTCTGAGTTGCCAACAAGATCCCCCCGGGAGCTAGTTAAGATGCAGGTCCCTACTCAGGAAGTCGGAGGGCCCCAGGTTCTGCACTTGAACAAGCTCTTGGTTGGTGCCCAAGCTTGCTGGTCCTCACCCTACATTTCTGGGTAGTAAGAATGTAGTCCCTCTTCCTGCTTCTGCCTCTTCCTGGGGCATAAGGGTGGGGCTGGTGGTCTCCTCCCCAGCTCATTCTTTTATCTTCTTTTACCTGCCAACCGGTGTGACTTCTAAAACTTCATTCCGACACAGTACTAGGAAAAGAAAATGAATCTCTTCGGGACTGCTTTGGGGATTGAAGGATTCCCGGGGAGCCTCCTCTGGGCACCTCCTATGTGGGGAAATACGGTAGAGACAGAGTAGGCTGTCCCCCTCCCTCCAGCCTCCTCTAATCTCACCCTTCTCACAGCTGCAAGATTCATTGATAGCGCTCTTTGAATGCATCCTGAGCTTGGCCCTGTGCCACCTTAGAAAGCCAGCCCTGGGCCCTGTCCAGGTGCCCTATGCCACAGAGAGGAAGTGGTAGGAGCAACCCAGGGCTGCAACCCAGGGGGATCTTTCCCCTCAAACCCCAGAGCCACCCCAGCTCTGGCAGAGGCACCCTGAGGTCCTCATCTTCCCCTGGTGCTCTGTCTGCCCAAGGCTAGGCTTTTCCTCTCTCCACTTTCTCTCTCTTTTTCTCCAAAGGACATTGATTAAGGATGATGACGACAGGTGGCATCTTCCCAGGTGGCAGAGTGGTCAAGAATCCACCTGCCAATGCAGGAGACACAAGAGACATGGGCTCGATCCCTGGGTCAGGAAGATCCCCTGGAGAAGGAAATGGCAACCTACTCTAGTATTTTTGATCCCATGGACAGAAAAGCCTGGAGGCTACCCAGCCCAGTATTCTTGCCTGGGAAATTCCACGGACAGTGGAGCCCAGCAGGCAACAGTTCACGGGGTTGCAAAGAGTCAGATGTGACTGAGCAGCTAAGCACACACAAGGATGATAGACATAAGCGTGGGCTGAATTCTTACTCTGTGCCAGGCTTTACACACGTTTTTCGTTTAATGACCACAATAATCCCGTGAAGTAGGTACTCTTTGTATTGTCCCCATTTTAAGAATGAGAAAACTGAGTCCAGGGGAGAGTAAGTGGCTTGACTAAGGTAGCACACGCTTGCTGGTCCTCACCGGAAGTGGGAGATCTGGTATGTAAGTCCAGGTCTCTGTAACCTGAGAGCCAGTGTCCCAACCATTGAGCCTTTCACTCTAGAAGGATGAGACACCCAAATGCACTAGGCAGATTGTGGGTGGGGGCATGTTTACCGGCTGCAGTGGAAGTGCAAAGTGAGGGGGGGTGGGCCAGGACCAGAATTCAGGGAGGACACCCGTGGCACTGGAGCCGGGCCTCATGTCTAGGCTAAAGATCCAGAGAGTCGTTATTCCCTCTGTCTCATACCTTCTCCGTGGTGTCAGCCCCCTCCTGCCTTTAACCATGGTTCACCCACCCCAGCCAAGCTCCTGACTTAGGAGTGCTCGCAGGCCCACAGCTCCTCTGGCGTGTGGTCTGGCTTTCAGGTCAGGCATGCTGGTAGGCCTCTTTGCAGAAACCAGTGAGTGAGTGAGTGAGAAAGGACTGTATCTCTTTTCTTAGCTCAGGGGCCCTCATCCCCCAGCTCCAACTCAGTCCCTCTCCCCACAGAGACCACACCTCTGGCCAGGGGATCCCTGTGTACCCCAGCCGGTCACCAGCCTCCCTCCTTTCTCAGCTCTCAGTTCCCGCAGCTTCTGCAAAGCTGGAAACCACGGCAGGCGGGCGGTGGGCTCCCGCCACAAAGAGCAGGAAGGGGAGGGCAGGGTGGGGGTCAGAACAGAAGCTGCTATACCTGGCGAACGCTCCTGCCTGCCCTTGGTGAAAATTTTCTGCTGATACACTCAAGTCCCAGGGCTGAGAAAGTAGTGAAGCTAAAACTCAGGTGGGCGAGGGAGAGTCTGGGGTTTTGAAAAGCTACCAAAGACAGCCAGCCACCTGAAACCCCCTCCTGGTGCCCCCGCCGCCCCCGCAGTCTGGGACAGGAGAAAGGAGGGGAAACAAAAGAATTGAGTGAAAACAACCAGGGGATGGGGGGAGGGGATGAATCACCAGGAGGAAGCAGTAAGGAGCAGGAGCCCAGACGCACCGCCAGCGGCCTTCCCGAGGCTCGAGTCTCCTTTCCAGAGGGCCTCTGCTGTGGTGGGAAGGCCAGGGCCCCCAGAAAGACCCGGACTCTGGCCCCGCGCCCCTGCCATGTTGCTGTCCCTCCTCCTAGATGGATATCTCCATCCGTTCTGAGCCTGGAGTCCCAGGGAGGGGGCAGATGGAGCAGTGGAGATGAGATCTCAGAAAGGACTAGTCATTGGAGGAGACCCCAGGGCTGCCTCTCTAGGAGAGCTCTCAGCATGGGAAAGTCCCTGTTCCCCGTCTGAATCAGGGAACAGAGGCAGGGGAGGGGGAGGGAGCCCCTGGGAGGGGCAGCCACACCAATACCTATGTTTCATGGTGATGGGACAGGCTGGGGTGCTCCCACCTTCTAGAGCCCAGAGCTGGAGGTGTTTGGGAATCCTGTTAGGAATGAGTGGAGAAAAAAAGCCAAAGGTACAACAGCGATTCGAGGAAGGAGGGGGCCCTTTGTATGGCCCTGAGCTCTCTGGGTGAGGTCTGTGGCTCCCTGGGACTTGGACTTCTTTCTGGTGTACGGGTCCTCCTCATCACGACCAGACTTGAGGAAGATCAGGGCACAAAAAAAGACGAGAATGCAACCTCATAGCCCTTGCCCTCCCACCTCCCATCCAGGCCTAACGCCAGGGCCTTATGTCCGTTGGCTCCACATGAGCCGTGCCCCAGAGCGAGCTGACAGGGCCACCCTCCCTCTGTCTGGCTGGGGAGTTCTTCTGGCTAATGGATGTTTCCTCTCTACTCGGCAGCGGGTCATGACGGCAGAGTCCCTGCCATTCTTCTGGAACTTCTATAAATTCCACCCCTCCCACTTCTGCCTTCCTACACCTGACCTGTACTCAGTGTCTCCCCTCCCCTGCCCACTTTCGTTTCTCTCTGTCACCCGCTGGGTCTGTGTGCCTTTCCATCTTCGACACTTCAGTCCTGTCTCAGGCTACACGTTGTCGGGTTTTGGCTCCTCCTGGCGTTTCCCCAGTTGGAGCTCTATCTAGACATCACTCTCTCCCCGTGTGTTTCATAGATCTTCTGTCATTTGAGTCTGGCCTCTGCATCTCTCTTTACTTCTTGGTCTGGTTTCTTTCTTCTTCTTCTTCTTCTTTTGGCTGCACTGGGTCTTAGTTGCAGCATGCAGAATCTTTTATTTTCAACACATGGGATCTAGTTCCCCTACCAGGGATCGAACCTGGGCCTCCTGCATTGGGAGCATGGAGTCCTAGCCACTGGACCACCAGGGAAGTGCCACTGGTCTGTTTCCTGCTCCTGGTGTGTCTGGACCTTGGTCTTTGTGTGGGTCACAGTTCCAAGCCCCCAGTGTTCTGCCCGCCCCAGAGAAGGTCAGAGGACAGGGAAGTAGCTGGAACTCACGAGGGGCTATGCGGTGCCCAGAGACGTCCAAGTGAGAAGGACCGGCGGCACCAACCCCAGATGGAAGGAGACCCTCTCCAGCCTACCAGCTTGGTGGGGGGTGGGTTTGTCACGTAGAGCTGCTCTGTTCAGTGTCTCCCCGTTCAGTCCGGGCTCTCCTGCCCTCCTGCCAGGCTCTAAAGCACATCCGACCATTGCTTCTTCCCAAGGTGGACTGGCTGACTTGAGACCGTTTCTGGGAAGACTAAGTTTTGCTAACCTTTCCTGCTAACCTTTGCTGTTACTGGGAAGATGCTAGAAGGGAAACTGAAGTTTGGGTCTCCTCACCCCTCCTGGCCGCTGCCGGGGACGCCTGCGTGGGAGTCTCCACCCCAAGTGTGGAGGTGAGGCTCTTGCCTTCCCTCGGCCACCTCTCCGTGTCTCCTCTGAGTTTCCTCCACTACCCTGGGGGATGCTTTACTTGGAGACCATCACTCTGCTTGCTCAGAATGGGAGCTTCTCCAAAGTTAGTTTTGTTTTTAAATTCAACTTTTTTTTTTTTTAAACAAGAGACAGGGGTGCAATGACTTGCCTAAGGACAAGGCTAGTCAGGGACAGAGGTGGCTCAGAACCTGGTATTTACACTCAGCCAGTGGGTTTTTCCAGTACACAATATGGACTCTCTTTTGTGGGTTGTGGGAAGACCCCCAGTTGAGGCTGGGGGTGCCTCCTGCCTCAGGCCACAGGGGTCCAGGGCTTCCCTTTTCGTCCTTCACCCTATGCTCTGGGAGGTTCTCTGGCTCCCCACATGAGGGCGATTTGCCCACCCCTGCTCTGCTGGAAGGTACAGGGACCCCAGACATCTGCCCACCAGCTGTTGGCCCATGGCTTTGGGCCAGGAAGCCAGTAAAGTTCAAGGCTTTTTGCTCTCTTCTCTACTGCCTGATCCTACTCATCAAACGGGCGTCTGAGCCTGGGATGAGGGGTCTCTCTCTCATACACTCATACACACACACACACACACACACACACACACAGCACCCTGGCTGGATTCCTCTTGGTCCTCATGATCCTACAGTGGGCAGGGAGTGTGACGGCTCAGAGGCCGAGATGCTGGGGTTCTGACCCCCTCTGCCAGCTGCCCTCCCTTTACCCTCGCCAACCTGCTGCCTCAGGGCACAGCGGCTCCTCCGGCCTCCTTTCTCACCCTCCCACAGGTAGTTCGGAGGCGTGGAGGGAAACACTGCAGTGGGTGCCGGGACAGCGAGTTTGGGCTGCCTGTTAATTACCAGCCTCCACTTACTACAGCTGTGTGATCTAGGGGTGAAGCACTGGGCCCCTCTGGGTCTCAGTCTCTTTTTGTAAAACAAGGCACGGGGCACCTCACCTACTCTGGGAGATCCTTGCCAGAGCCCATGACAGAGGAGTTCCTCAATAGTCCCTTTACTCCGACTGCTCGAAGAGAACCGCTCGAGGAACGAGACTCCACGACTACTCCACCCAACAGATCCTAGCCTTGACCAGGACACACCCTGCCAGGGAAGAGCACTCGGCTTTTGCCTGTACTGTTCGCTCCTCTTCAGAAGGCCCGGGAATGGTGATGGGTCCCAGGCTTCCCCACTCCCAGGAGGCCCATTTACTTACTTCTCATGACTGAGTCCTGGGCTTTGCCGCCTGGGCTCCCTGTCCTTCTCAGCCGGGGTGGTCCAGGGATGGGGCACAGCTGACAGCAGGGGTCGGGGCCAGGCCCTCTTGGCAGAGCCTCAGTCCACAGCTCTGCACCTAGCTCTCCCCCAATGCTTCTGGGCCGGGGGGTTTAAGATCTGCACCACACAGGTGGCCGAGTGACAACCCCCCCAACTCCACCCCCCCACCCCCCCTGGGGTGCAGCGGGTAGGATGACAGGCGCCCCATGTGGCCAATCTGGGCCTGGGGCAGAGTGTGAGGGGCGGGGCAGCCAATGGCAGGGGGCGTTGGAAAATTCCAAAACCACAGGCGACAGCCACTCGCGTAAAAGCTGTTTCCACCCGCCAGGGTAGCTCTGGCTGGGGAGCCGGAATGGAGCTCACACGAGCCTGGGGCCAGGTCCTTACTCCCCCTCCCCCCGAGGATCCCCGAGAGCCTGACCCTCTTTGCCAGGTGACTCCAGGGACGGGGCTATTTCTAGAGGTAAGTCACAGAATGTCTGCCTGGGGCCACCTGCGACGCTATGGACTGCCAACAGCCGTGCTCCACCACCCGTCATGCTCCTGCCCTCCCCGCACACGGTGCATGCCCTGGGCTAGAGCATAAGTGATTATAGTAGCAGTAATAACCATCAGACAAATGCCACTATCTGTAGGAGGGATCAGTCTGTCAGAAGTTTCCTTAGGAGCAAAACTGCTGAACTTGGAATGAAGATGATGTTAATATAATGCTTAACCATGTGCCAGAAATGGTTCTTAAGGTTTTATGCGGATGATCTAATCCTCCCAGAAAGCTTTATGTTGTAGGTACCATTATCCCTACTTCAAAGATGAGGACAGTGAGGCACAGAGAGGTTAAGTAACTTGTCTGAGGTCACACAGCTAGCAAAGTGGTGGAGTCAGGACTCAAAATCAGGGTGTTTGACCCCAGATTACACTTGAGAAATGGGAAGTTTTCTCTGCTTCACGTCTGCTTAGGAGGGTCTCCTGCTGTGTGAGTTTCTGTAGAGTTTCTTGGTCTTGGAGTCCTTCTCTGGGGTCCATCAGAGGCCCTCTCAGCCTCATATCTACTCTGTGGGCACCTCAGCCTCAGGGTTCCCTCTTCAGGACCCCTTAGTAATCAGGTGCCCCTCTCAGTCTGGGAGTCCCTCTTGGGCTTCTCCCTTCCTGGGACTGTCTTGGAGCCCCCTTTTACGACTGTCTCCACTCCAGAGCCCACTTTTCAGAGTCTCTGGGCCTGGGGGAGGCATTAATCTTTCCTGGATTCTCTGGGCCAAACCTCCTAAGAGGCCTCTGATCTTGCCGGGACTCCAATGGCGGCTGGCACAGGCCTTTCCCCGATGGCCTTCCTTGGGCACTCAGGAGCTGGCAATGGGTTGGGGGAGGGGCTGTCAGCCCATGTTCTCCTGAGGACCCTCTCGGGTGGGGGTGGGGTGGAGGAATGGTTGCACAGGGCCAGTGGGTTGGAAGGGGATGAGGGGGTGTGGTCCTGGCCAAGGTTTCTGTGGTAAGGGGTTGACGGTAGGAATGGCGTTTAGCCTCTTCCAGTTCCAGATGCTCCGAAAGTCCCCCTTCTCCCCCCCACCCACATATGGTCGCTGGCCCCCACCTCCCCCAGCTCACCCGCGTCACTCCTTGACCCGCTTTCCTCCCAGGGCCTGCTCAGCATTTCCGTGGGGCCCTGTGGCTAGGGGCAGGCGAGGCACTGATCAGGATTGTGCTGAGCAAAGCAACCCCCTACTCAGAAGGACGTAGCCTCCTGGTGGCCCCCCAGCCCCTATCTGACCAGCTCAGGGAGGAGGATGATGCTTGGGCCTTCTGAGAGTCTCTGGTTGGAACAAGGAGCTCTAGGCAATGATGGCAGCAGAAAGAACTGCAGTGAGCTCTCAGGAGGAACTGGTAGGCAGTCCAAGGGAGGGCCATGGAGAAAGGCAGGTGACCTCTCATGCCCTGGAGTGGTCCTCTTCAGTTCAAGGATTCTGAGAAGGCATCCTGGGGCTGGAAGGGGACGCTGATGGGACATGAGCTTTGAGACCAAGATGCAATGGGTGCATTTTCTGGGGGTGTAGCCTCTCTTATGAACTAGGAGGATAGATCTGATGAGTTGAGAGTTCCTAAGAGAAGGTATTCCTTGCTAGTATCCGTTGGTAAGTCCTTCCTGAACTCTAATCCCTTCCTCATATGTTGCAGCCTCAATCTTTCAATGTCCCCAGGACCCAGAGTGTTTCTCTCCTTGTGTTTCCTACCAAGATGAAGGCTTTCCTGTTCTCCTGCTCTGCACAGGCTGGCCCCAGGCTTGTTTATGCCTTGGGATGTGTTAATCACAGAGATGCACAGAAAACCTGACTCTGCTGCCACAAAGCCTGGTGCAGGCTCCCTGAGTCCCTGAGGCCACCCTGCCTCAGCAACTCCCTGCCTGATCTAGCGATCTCCGCCACTGCCCACCCGCCCCCCGTCATCTCTGTCCAGCAGCTCCTTCTCCTTCCCGTGGCTCCCTTTCACTGTCCTCTCCTTACTTCTTTGCAACATTCCCTCGCACTTTTCAGGCTTCTCCCTTATCTCCTCTCTTTGCCCCCCAGTCTTGAGGCTTCGTCACTCCTCCTCCTCATCTCCCCATCTCCCTGGTTTTTCAGCTCCAAGTCCTTTCAGACCTGGCCACCTCTGCCCGGTTGCTCCAGCTCCGTACATGGACCTCCGGGCGCCCTTGCTGAATTCTTTGCCATCTCTCCACACCCCAGCACCAGTTCCTGCCCCAATCCTCTACTCACAGGTGTGGGTCTTCTTTGCAGCCAGCAGCTCTGTAAGGAGAAGAGAGGGGGTCAGGGCCAAAAGTTGAGGACCATGGAGGATCAAGAGATCCTCCCCAATGCTCAGGGCCTCACCCCTACCCCAGTCCTTCCTGGAAGAACCTGGCGTCTGAGAAGGTGGGACCACCTCCACTCTCTTCACTCTGCCCTACAGTCATGTGAAGCCTCTTCAAATCCTGAAATGTGCCAGGCTCCTCACCACTCTGGGACTTCCCCACATTATTCTTTCTGCCTGGAAGGCCCTTCCCGGGCCCCTCCTCAGTCTAGACAACTTTTCATCCCCCAAGTTCCCAAGCAGGTCTTTTCCTGAGAGAAGCCCTCCTGCCCTTGTGCTGACACATTCAGCATCAGCAGTTGATTTCCTGGCACTCGTCACATCATCTCACGGCTATAATTGTTCATGATCTAAGAACAGGGAGCTTTCCTGCTAGACGGTAAGCCCTGTAGAGGCAGGGGCTGAGTCTGCCTTGTTCATATTGTTATTTTGTAGTGCCTGCCCCTTAGAGATACACAGTAAATATTCTTCTGGCTGCACAAGCATGCTCAGTTGTGTTCAACTCTGCAACCCTACTACTGTAGCCAGCCAGGCTCCTCTGTCCATGCGATTTTCCTGGCAAGAATACTGGAGTGCGTTGTCATTTCTTCCTCCAGGGGAATCTTCCCGACTCAAGGACCAAACCTGCATCTCCTGCCTTGTCAGGAGAACTGAGCCAAGCGGCCAGAGTTAAAAACTCTTGGTTGCTTGTTTGTGCCCGCAAGCACCTGGGAATTTCAAGGCGTAGGGGTTGAGGGCAGGGTAGTGAGGATGTCAGAAGGAAGAAGAAGGGAGAGCTGCAAGCACAGACACCCCCACCACACACACTGCCTCCTGCAGGCTCTGGCTCCACTGGCCCCCCAGCCTGCAGAAGGAATGCCTCGTGTTGTGTGTGGCTGGTCCAGGTGAAGAGAAGGCTGTAGGGGGCACAGATGGGTTGATGTGGGAGGGAGGCAGGGAGGCACAGACCTTCAGAGGGGCAGCTGCTGAGGGGGAAGCCTTTAGCTAGAACCTGGTTGGAGCAAGGAAGAGCACGTCATTCATTCATATGGTTAACTTTTATTAAACACCTATCAAAGGAGTCCCTGCGAAGAAGCTTCCCCTGCCGGACCTTACTGCATTTTGTACATCCACACAGCAGCTCCTCACAGAGCGCAAGGACAGTCTTTCATTTCAGTAAACGCTGCAGGCCTGCCTTAAGCCCCCTGTATTTCCCTTGACCTCTGACTCGGCTCTCCTGTTACTGTTTCCTTCTACTTGCCCAGTGGGCTTCCCTGGTGACTCAGATGGGAAAGAATACGGGAGACCTGCAATGCTAGAGATCTGGGTTGGATCCCTGGGTTGGGAAGATCCCCTGGAGAAGGGAACGGCTACCCCGTCTAGTATTCTTGCCTGGAGAATCCCCATAGGTCTGGCAGGCTACAGTTTATGGGGTCGCAAAGAGTCAGACATCACCGAGCGACTAAGCACAGCTCTTGTCCAATGCTCAGCATCTTTCCCTTCTGCCCACCCTCCCGGCTCACACACTGTCCCTCTGCCCAGGGTGTGCCCGCTACTCGCCAGTTCCTCCACTGGACTGCNTATTGTAAAGTAATTAGCCTCTAATTAAAATAAATAAATTTATATTAAAATAAATAAATGAAGATTAGGCCCTAGATGGTTGGATGGCATCACTGACTCAATAGACATGAGTTTGGGTAAACTCCGGGAGTTGGTGATGGACAAGAAGGCCTGACATGTTGCAGTCCATGGGGTCTCAAAGAGTCAGACACGACTGAATGATTGAACTGAACTGAATGCACCACGATAAAGGACAGTAGGTTTTTGGTGTACACTGATTTAGACTCTGGGTTTAATTGGTTTTCAAAGGCAACTGTGAAAGCACAAGAGAAAGGTGTTTTTTGTTTTGTTTGTTGCTGTGCCATGNGAATGATTGAACTGAACTGAATGCACCACGATAAAGGACAGTAGGTTTTTGGTGTACACTGATTTAGACTCTGGGTTTAATTGGTTTTCAAAGGCAACTGTGAAAGCACAAGAGAAAGGTGTTTTTTGTTTTGTTTGTTGCTGTGCCATGCAGTATGTGGGATCTTAGTTCCCCGACTGGGGGTCAAATCCATGCCCCCTGCATTGGAAGTGCAGAGTTGGAAGTGCAGAGTCCTAACCCTGGACCACTAAGGAAGTCCTTGAGAAAGGATTTTTATGTGAGTATGTGGGGGAGGGAATAGCTGCCACATGGTTTCTGGCCGTGACTTCTAGTAAATCTCCAGTTTTTGGAAGGCACTGGATCAAGTCCCTTCAAATCCATGTCAACTGATCTTTTGCTTGTCTTTCAAGACTGATGGTTTAGGAAGTATGTGGTCTAGTTACTAGAAAGAGAGCCTGATCCACCCACCACTGCTGAATTTGTGTCCAACTCTCTGACCCTGTTCCATGCCACAAAAACCTCATTTTCTCTGAACCCCCTGAATTTGCATTCTTTACTTGGCAGGACGAGAGTTTGGACACAGACTCACCCTCCTCTGCTGATTCTCCTTTCAAACTGAGGCAGTGGTGGCTAGTTACTTACCAACCCCATTTCCCTTTCTTCCACAACATGGGGTTAGACCATATTTTCCAGCTAGCCTTCCTTTCAGTTTGGCGCAGTCTTGTGACTGAGGAAACACATTGAGGCTTGGTTCTGAAAACCTCCCGGTGATTCTCTCTTCTTTCATTTGGCAACTAGGCGTCAACCCAGGATGACTTTAGAAACTGCATGTTGAAGACGACAGAGCTTTTGTCAGCCAGGTTACTGAATGACTGCTAAAAACCGAACACTAGACCTAAATGTGAATGAAAACTACAGTCTATTTACGAAAAGGGTTAGACTATGGAGATGCAAAGCTTTATCTGTTTCAGCATTTGGCATCACCATACCTAATAAAGGGTGTCCCAGGTGGCTCAGTGGTAAGGATCTGCCTGCCAATGCAGGAGACAGGGTTTTGATTCCTGGGTCAGAAAGATACCCTGGAGAAGGAAATGGCAACCCACTCTAGTAGTCTTGCCTGGGAAATCCCATGCACAGAGAAGCCTGGCGGGCTATAGTCCATGGGGTTGCAAAGAGTTGGACATGACTTATCCGAGAAATATCAATAACCTCAGATAGGCAAATGACTCTGCTCTTATGGCAGAAAGCAAAGAGGAATTAAAGAGCCTCTTGATGAAGGTGAAAGAGGAGAGTGAAAAAGCTGGCTTAAAACTCAGCATTCAAAAAACTAAGATCATGGCATCCAGTCCCATCACTTCATGGCAAATAGATGGGGAAACAAAGGAAACAATGACCAACTTTATTTTCTTGGGCCCGAAGTCACTGTGGACAGTGACTATAGCCACAAAATTAAAAGACACTTGCTCCTTGAAAGAAAGGCAATGACAAAACTAGATAGCATATTAAAAAGCAGAGACATTACTTTGTCGACAAAGGTCCATATAGTTAAAGCTATGGTTTTTCCAGTAATCATGTATGGATGTGAGAGTTGGACTATAAAGAAAGTTGAGTGCCAAGGAATTGATGCTTTTGAACTGTGGTGTTGGAGAAGACTCTTGAGATTCCTTTGGACTGCAAGGAGATCCAAACAGTCCATCCTAAAGGAAATCAACCCTGATATTCATTGGAAGAACTGGTGCTGAAGCTCCAATATTTTTGCCACCTGATGCGAAGAGCTGACTCATTGGAAAAGACCCCGATACTGGGAAAGATTGAAGGCAGGAGGAGAAGGGGGTGACAGAAAGTGAGATAGTTGGTTGGTATCACTGAGTCAACGGACATGCATTTGAGCAAACTCTGGGAGTTGGTGATGGACAGGGAAGCCTGGTGTGCTGCAGTCCATGGAGTCACAAAGAGTTGGACACCAATGAATGACTGAACAATGATACAGCTGTTCTCATATCAAACCTTTCCTCCCTGGAAGTGCACACCAGCCATATCAGTCTTTTTCCTCCTTTACCATTGTTCTCACCTGATGTGTCTTCCATGGCCCCTTGGTTTTGCTGGCTGCTTCACACCTTCCTTTCACTCTAGGTTGGTGCCACTCCAGAGCCTGCCTTTCACCAGTAGCTGGGCCTTCAGCATGCCTTAGCCCCCATGTATTGGTCAATTGGTTTTCCTGATCCTCACTGTGGCTTATGCAAATCATTGCCCTTCCTCCAGACCTCTTTCTCCGCTGGTGGCCTTGCCTCCTATCTCACTGAGGAAGTCAAGGTGCTCCTGTCAACTTCTAGTCCCTCTCTGTACCACCCTCCAACTCCTTCCTTTTGGTCTCAGAGTCACACTGATGTTCTTCTGCCTCCATCTGTGTCCACTTGTGGACTTCAGAGTTTTAGTAATTGTGGCCCACAGGCTTAGTTGCCCCTCAGCACGTGGGCTCTTCCAGGACCAGGGATCAAATCCATGTCCCTTGCATTGGCAGGTGGATTCTCGGCTAAGAGTCCCTTGGACCTCCAGGGAAGTCCACCATTTGTGCTCTTGATCTAGCTCTAAGACCAGATGGCTATTCTGCGAGACGACACCTCTCTCCTCAATACACTTAAATCTCTTTCTTTAAATAACATAATAACAACAACCACATTCCTAGAAAGACTCATCTCCATTCACTTTGTCATTCCCATTCACTTTTTCATCTACCACAATCTAGATTTTGCTCCTACCTCCTGGCAAAAAAGACCCCCACCTTGCTTACTGCCAAGTCCAAAGGCCTCTTTTTAACTCTTATCTGCTTTCTCTATAGCACTTGATACTGCTGATCTAACGGCGGTCCCACCTGTCCTATTCTTGGCCTCCTTAGTGGGTGTTTGATTCTCTGCCCCAGCTTTAAGCCTCAGTGTGGCCGCATGTTCTGTCACTGGCCCTTTTCCCTGTCCTTCCTTCCTCTCTCATCTTGTCACTCTCATGCTCTCTGGCTCCTCCTCACTTTCATTCCGCATAATCCACTCCATGGGATTCCATGTCAGTTTTTATATTGATGACTTACTGATTGAGTCAGTATGTAATCAATTCTGAGTTCCAGATGATAATATCCAGGGCTCCTCCTGCTGCTGCTCCCCCTGTGGTTGAGGTTCCACGGGTACTTCAAGCTCAATTTGTGTGACGTTGACCTCAGTATCTCCCTCCACCTCACGCCTGCTCCCCTATATGTCCAGTGATGCCACTTGGAACCAGCAGGCCAGAAACTGTACTCTGGGCAATATTTTCATATTTCTCATCTTCATTGCTTTGAACCATGTTAGGTCCTTACTATCTCTTGTTTGGAGCCCCACAGGGATCTCCTAACCAGTGCTCCCACCTTCAGTCTTGCTGACTGCTTATTGTCACCAGAGTCATCTTTCCAAAAAACAAAACTTTATGCCATGCCCCAGACCAAACCCTTTAAAGGATCCCTGTTGCCTACAAGACAAAGTTCAAGTTCCACTGTACAGTTTAGGCACCTTCCATGGCCTGCACCTGCCCTGCCCCCTTCTCTTTCCCTAAAGTCCTGCCGACTCAACACCTTGCTGTTCTCCAAAGTCACCATGCCTTTGCCCGGACTAGCCCCCTGTTCAGAATATCCTCCTATTCCCGGCCTGCCTGGTGGACACCACTTAACTTTTGAGACTCAGTTCAAGCACAGCTTCCTCTAGAAAACCTCCGATTGCTTTCCTAGAGCAGAGTTGATCCATCCTCCCTTGTGTCATAACTGGGCCTCGGGGTGGGGGAGTGGACGGGGCGCTCTGCTCCCCGCCCCGCGCCGTGCACGCAGAGACCAAGGGCTTTGTCTTTCACCACTGTGCACCTGGCGCCTCACCCAGCACCTGGCAGGCCTCAGTACACCACGTCTCTTGGTGCTGAATGGGAAAGTGGGTATGTGGGAGGCCCTGGGAGAATCTTGAGTTTCAACAATAGGAGCATCTTGGACTGAGAACAGGGGTATGAGACTTTATTTATGCAAGGAAAGCACCCTCTCCCTCACTTCACCCACTACTTCTTGGGGACCCCTCCCTGCTCCACAGTGGGTCCCCGGTAGGCAAGGTGGTCATTGGTAGGCTCTCCTGAAGACACTGTGTCTATTGTTGAGATGAATCCTCTTCCAGCTGCATCTGGAGGAAAATGCCTGCAAGAGAAAGGTGAGCCAAATGGCAGGGGCCAGAGCATGGATGGCAGGAGCTGATGAGGTGCTCAGAGCTTTGGTACCCAGTTACTCAGTACCTGGGTCCTGTCTTTGTGAGACATGCTAGGCCACTCATATACAGAAAAAAAAAAAAAAAAGTCCTAATTCAGTTTCTCCTCACTTTGCCTGTGTGTACAGCAGGTCCCAATCCCACTCTAAAAACCTGGAGCCCACCTCGTGATTGGATCCTTAGCATTCCCCCTTCTGTTTGTTCCGGGCATAGTGCCAGCAGGACAGGGCCAGGGGTTGGGGCTTAGGTCCTCTTTACCTGAGGCTTTTGCGTAAACTGTCTGCTGATCTCTGCTCTGGGTGACGCAGGACAGGTATATCTTCTGGTCCTCGATCTTTTCCACATTGACGTTCAGCACAGCCAGAGAGCCCAGGGGAATCAAGCTGGGAGAGGAGGCGGCTTAGCTCCGCTCATGTAAGCCCCTACCCCTCAACTCTCTGTCCTCCCCCATACTTCATCTTACCTCGTCCGAGGGCTTAAGGGGCTCCCGGCTCAGGGCCCATCTGCCAGCAACCAGAGTTGCGTGGCAGAGATTTTCATCTGGCCAGGGGACCAAGGGACTGTGTGGCTGGGGAAGGAGCATGACAGGGCTTCTGCACCCCAACTGTCCCCTCAATGGCCAACACCCCAAAGATCTGTACTTACTTAAAAAAAAAATCTGATTTTTTTGTTTGTTTGTTTAATTTTTTGGCCACACCATGTAGCACATGGGGTCTTAGTTCTCTGACCCAGGGATTGAACTCACATCCTCTGCATTGGAAGTGAGGTGTATTAACCACTGGACTGCCAGGGAAGTACCCCATACTTACTTTTTGAACCTGATGTTGAAATTTACTGTTAATAGCCCCTCTCCAGACAGGTAAGCAATTTTAGAAAAGGTCTCATCTATCAAGGCTGCCAGGGACCCTCCGTGGGCAAACCTGGGGGAGGAAGCAAGGAGTAAGGCCAGGGACAGAAACCCCACCCCACCCCCCC
>SJYA01000461.1:72021-144816 GCA_006410615.1 Neotragus moschatus
CCCCAGGAAAGGAAAGGAAACAGATCTGGATCCTGTCTGATCAAACCAGTCAAAATCAGCTGGTTTTTCTTCCACGTTACTACAGCCTGTGTTAGCAACCACTGATACCATTATTGTATTTCACCAGGAAAACATTTTTTTTCTGATAGAATGAATGGAAGAAGCTCTTTTTTTTGATTCATCACCTAATTGCTGGTAGCAATTACCGTCGTTTGGAAAGGTGCACTCCTTCAGGGGATGGAAAAATCCCTGAACTTTTGGGCTTTAGTCTCTAAACTGTGACCTTGGGCAGCTCTCACCTCACCAGTCACTATGGCCAGTGTTGAGCCCACATTTTCAAGGTGGGTAACCATGAAACTTGACCCAGGACCTATTCAGTGATGAAAAGATGGAGTCCTGAGTGGCACTGCCTGTGGAAAGCTGAGAGCCAGCTTCAACAGATGCTGCAAACATTTGCTTTATTTAAAGGGTGCAACTTCTCGTTCTCACTTGTGTAACCTGACTTTCTTCATGCCAAAGCTCCATTACTGGCTAAGTTGGGGAAAATAGAGAGGCATCGAGTTTTAGAAAGCGGATAACTCAAAAGAGATACCAGTTTCTGACTTTCAGCAGTGTGACCCCGATTTTCCACAGATCAGCTCAGCTTCCCTGCTGTGCTATCACGGGTCACCCTGCTGTGCCTGCCACCAGCGGGCTCCCCACAGCCCTGCCTCTGCTCCCTGTGGTGCAAAGTACTGGGGGCCATGCAACCACACCCACCTGGTTTGACTCCTTGCTCCACCTTCACTACTTGTTTGATCTTGTGCAAGTTGCTAAACCTTTCTGAGCCTTAGTTTTCTCACTGTGAGTTGTGAATAAAGATAATTTGTGTCCCATCAAAACAAATGAGGTAATGTTTATAAAACTTTACATACACCTCTAGCCATTTCCCTTCCCACATGGCTTGCAATAGGGGAAGAGTTGTAGCCGAACAAAGAACAGTAAGCCTGCTCTTCCCTCTTTGTTCAGGGGCCGGGACCCAGTGGCAAGTGTGAAGATGCTTCAGGGTAGCTCTGGGTCAGTTATTCTACCCTGCCTCATTGCCTTGGGGCTGGACGCGTACTTGTAAGATAATATAATATGTATGTATGCTGTGCCATGCTTGGTCGCTTAGTCATGCCAGGCTCTTTGCGACCCCATGCACAGTAGCCCACCAGGCTCCTCTGGTCATGGGGATTCTCCAGGCAAGAATACTGGAGTGAGTTGCCGTGCCCTCTTCCAGGGGATCTTCCCAACCCAGGGATCGAACCCAGGTCTACTGCTTTGCAGGCAGATTCTTTTAAGGGAAGCCCAGGAATATTGGAGTGGGTAGCCTATGCCTTCTCCAGGGATCTTGGTCTCTGCCCCTGGGTCCTGGCACAGAGCTCCCGAAACCCTCATAATTTCCTGTGTGATAGGAACGTCTTTTGTTCTAACAAGGTGACTCTGGGTGGGCTCCTGGTTGAGGGCTGTTTACCAGAAAGACCAAGCCATGATTGGAATTTTCAGTCTTGCCCCCACAACCTCTAGTTCTGTTGAGAAAGGAGAAGGGCTAAAAATGAAGTTGATGACGGATCATACCTATGTGTTGAAGCCTCCATGAGAATTCCAGTTGGTATGGGTAGGTGAACACATCCACACTAGGAGGGTGATACACCACAACTCCATGAGGACAGAAGCTCTTGCACTCAGGATGTGTTCCTAGACCTTCTCCTACAGACTTCTTCCATCTGGATGTTCATCCTATGGTGGTGGTTTAGTTGCTCAGTTGTGTCTGACTCTTTGTGACCCCACGGACTGTAGCCCGCCAGGCTCCTCTGTCCACAGGATTTTCCAGGCAAGTATACTGGAGTGGATTGCCATTTCCTTCTCCAGGGGATCTTCCCTACGCAGGGATTGAAGCTGGGTCTCCTGTACTGCAGGCAGCTTCTTTAACCGACTGAGCTACTAGGGAAGCCTGTTCATCCTTTACCATATATTTAATAAACTGGTAAACATAAGTAAGTGTTTCTTTGAGTTCTGTGAATGGTTCTAGTAAATTCATCCAACCAGAGGAAAGGGTACTGGGAACCACCAGTTACTGCCAGATCAGAAATTGTGGGTAACCTATGCACCTACGCTTGCAATTGGCATCTAAAGAAGGGTGGCAGCAGTCTCGTGGGACTGAGCCTTTGACCTGTGGGACCTGACACTATCTCCAGGTAGACAGTGTCAGAATGGAGTTCTAATGTAGGACCTCCCCTCTCCCCAAGTGGTGTCACAGAGAATTGCTTGGTGTTGGGGGAGCTTCCAGCCATGTGGTGACTGAAGTGTCAGAAGTGAAGCGTTTTGTGTGAAAGTGAAGGAGGCTCGCAGGAAAGAAAGACAGCAACAAGTACAAGATTTTTCCTTACGCAGGAGATAGACTGACCTGGGTGTTTCTAATTCAGTGCTGACCCTTTCTTGGATCCCCTCGATCTTCTAGCCTCAGTGTTGAGTGGTCCTCTTCTGCCTTTCCAGCCCCACCTCCATGAGCCCCTAAATAAAAGGCCTATGTTCCACCTTATCCCTGCCTCTTTGGGGGGTTTTCGTCTTCATAAGGGAGGGGACCCGTGGTCTGGGTAGAGCTCTGACCTAGTCCCCCAGTGTCTGGAAGCACTTGTGTGGAAGTCCCCTGAAGATACCTTCAGGATGGCTAAGGTGACGAAAGGGCTGCAGTCAGAATCCGTGGCCTGCAGAGGTACTGACATCTAATAATCTCTTTGAATTCTGTTTAACTGCAACTCAGTCTCTCTCAGGTCTTGGGACCCTTACGTTTCTCCTTCCCTCCCCTCTCTCCTCTCCCTTGCAAGAATTCTGACTCCACAGTTAGCCTTCAGTGACTGTCTAAAGCAGGAACAGGGATCAAGAAGGCAGACAAACGTGGACCTGGTAACCCAGTGTCCTTAAGCAAGAGGCTCAGGGCCCTTCTGAATGTTTTTTTTATGTCCAGCGTGAATGCATTTATGTCCAGTGTGAGTTCTTTCCTGGGTCTCTTCCCAGTTTGGAGGTGGCAGAGTACAGAAGAAGCAACGGATTTGGAGCCTGCCTCCTGGGTTAGAGTCCTGGATCGGACTTTAACTGCCTGTGCTACCTTGGGCAAGATCAGTTACCTCCGTGCGCCTCAGTTTGCCCACTGGGCAAAGGTGAAGTTTGAAGAGATAGCCTGAGAGCTGTATTGTCCTTTATGGTTTATGAGTACGTACACACAGGCCCTTCTTATCTCTTAGCTGTTCTGGGAGGTAGATATTACTGCCCCAAGATTTAGGTAAGGAAATTGAAGTGCATGCATGCTAAGTCATTTCAGTTGTGTCCAACTCTTTGTGACCCCATGGACTGTAGCCCACCAGGCTCCTCTGTGCATGGGATTTTCCAGGCAAGAATACTGGAGTGGGTGGCCATTGCCTTTTCCAGGAGACTGAAGGCCAGGAGACAGAGGCTAAATTGCTTCCTTGGGGTCTTCATACAAGCAGTGGCAGAGCAGGACCGGAAGCCTGGCCCTTAACTCCAGATCTTGTCATCTTCTGAGTCTACTACACCCTTCTCAGAGTGGCACCTAAAGCCCCTTCTTACTGAAAAATTCCCAGGCCTGGAATAAGGAGACTGTCTCTCATCTGCCCAATGGGCACTGAACCAGACGACAGAATATCCTTCCACATCTGACGCCGCGAGACTGAAGCCCAGTGCCTCCCGCTCTCCACCCAGCTCCTTAGAGAGAGGTACAGAGCCTAGAGGCTGGCCGAGCCTAAGGCACCCCTTGGCCAAGCTAGGAAGCAGCCAAAGATGCCCCTCCCTGGGTTAGCCCATTATCTTACCCTGGGACCCCCTCCAAGTAGGGGCCTGGTTGGAAAAGACAGACGGACTTCTTCTCGGACGGTTGGAAAAAGATGACATACTCGTAGCCTTGTCCTTCCCTTTCAATACACCTGGTGAAGAGGCGCCTGTCACTCTTGTCTGGGGAGAGATGGGCGGTGACACAGCTGAAGGGGGAGTGTGTACGGGCGGGGGGCCGGTCAGGAGGCAGGGTCAGTCACTCAGCAGCAGAGGCAGGGCTGGCCTCTGGCACACCATTGAGGAGAGAACCAGAGGACACGCGGGCTCTGCTCTTGGGGACTCTCCAACTGGAGAGTGAGGCACCGACCTGTCCTCAAGGTCTTCGGTCTGAGGGGACACAGCTCTGTCCTTTGGGAGCCCTGAATCTTGAGGAAGAAACACTCATGAAGTTCCCTGGCTGAGAGTAGATGTAGGGTCAGAGGCAAGTCAGACTTTAAGAGACCTTAAACGTTGAAAATTAAAATGTAAGGCATTTAATTCACACGTAGTTCAAAATAAAAATATGGAACAGAAAAAATAAGTAGATATGAATCCCCCAAAGTTCTGACTTTTTTTTTCCTCAAGGCAACTATAAGAACCATATCCTTCTTGGATGAAAACCAAAGTCTTCAAAAATTTTTGATGCAACTTTGTTTTTTTCCATAAACGGAATGGACCATCCAGTCGGCACTTGGTTGGAAGAACACTTATGTGAGTGAGAGAGACATGTTAACCCGTCCAAGTCCATGCACACGCAGAGAGATCAGTGGAAAGCTCTATTGCTCTGACCTGTGGGTGTTTCAGGAGTCTCTGAGCCTAGCAGAACAGGGATGGTGTGGAAGGTCTGCGGTGGGCAAGGGGGAATCCTCAGACCTTTGTGGGGTGCGGAGGAGGACTTGAGATAAGGCTTGACAGTAAGGCAAGCATCCCTGGTGAGAAGGCAGATGGGTGGAGGGCTGAGTCAGCGGTTCTCCGCTGGGTGCACTCTGGGCTGGGAGCAGAGGCGGTTGCTAGGGCGTGATCTCATCCCCAGGAGGAGGGGACGAGGGGGCGGGAGCTGAGAGGACGCTTTCCTCATCCATGTGCCTGGGGCCACATTGTGAGGGGTGGACATGTCAGAAAGAACTTCTGGCTAAGAACTGGCAGAGAGCTTGTTAATTTCCTCCCCAAAAGTCTCTGGCCACAGGAAACGGCATTTAATTCACACGTAGCTGAACTGATTCTTGTGGGCTGGGGCATGTGCGTGCCAAGGGCCACTCTCAGGCCAGGCCTTACCTGAGTTAGCTGATACGTTCAGTGGGAGCTTGAACCCCTGGATGTGGTCTCTGTTGGACTTGAAGGAAGGCACTCTGACCCAGCCATCGGTCTTGGTCTTCTCCAGAAATTCATGATACAAGCTCAGCATGTCTGGACCCCAGCTGGCATTGGGGAGGGCATAATTCTTACTCTTTGTCATCTCCTGACAGAATCTTGAGACCTGGGCAGGAAAGATTGGGATGACTGGATGGTTTTCTAGAAGGTGGGCTGCGGTTTGGGCTGTGGGGCCTGTACCTAATGTAACCCAGCTCCTGGGTTCTTGGGCTTCTCAATCCCTTCTCTCAGTGTTGAGGAAAATGGCCCTTAGGGACTCCTGAGAGTGACCAGGCAAGGGGAAAAGTGAAAATCACTCAGTCATGTCTGACCCTTTGTGACCCTATGTCCATGGAATTCTCCAGGCCAGAAGAGTGGAGTGGGTAACTTTTCCCTTCTCCAGGGGATCCTCCCAACTCAGGGATCAAACCCAGGTCTCCCGCATAGCGGGCAGATTCTTTACCAGCTGAGTCACAAGGGAAGCCGGCGAATACTGGAGTGGGTAGCCTATCCCTTCTCCAGTGGATCTTCCTGACCTAGGAATTGAACCTGGGTCTCCTGCATTGCAGGGGGATTCTTTACCAACTGAGCTATCAGGCTAGGGGACACTAATGTGCAAAGGAAGGGAAGGAAAGGCATTGGGGCTGACAATTAGAGGCGGCAGCTTTGTGATGGTGCAGTATAATTGCCCTGTTTTAAAACCTGAGAAGGGACTTCCCTGCCGGTCCAGTGATTAAGAATCTGCCTTGCAATGGAGGGGTTGAAGGTTCAGTCCCTGGTCAGGGAACTAAAATCCCACATGCTGAGGAGCAACTAAGCCTGTGTGCCGCAGTATTGAGCCTGCGCCACAACTAGAGAGTCGGAGTGCCAGAATGAAAGATCCTGGATTTCACAAAGAAGATCCTGTGTGCCGCAACTAACACCCAACGCACCAAACAAGAACAAAAACGAAACCACCTGGAGCTGTTCTTTGAGGCTGAGAATGGCTAGGATTAGTCCCACTGGGAAAACTGAGGAAATATGGCTAAGGTTGCCAGGCTTATGAGCATGTGAGCTGATGGTTGGACTAGAGCTCTTTCTGTGTGTGCTAAGTTGCTGCAGTTGTGTCTGACTCTTGCAACCCCATGGCCTGCAGCCTGCCAGGCTCTTCTGTCCATGGAATTCTTCAGGCAAACATACTGGGGTGGGTTGCTGTGCCGTCCTCCAGGGGATCTTCCCAACCCAGGGATCGAACCTGTGTCTTTTTTGTCTCCTGCAAGGTGGGTGGATTCTTTACCACTAATGCCACCTGGGAAGCTCAGAGCTCATTCTGAACAACTGTCTACCTCAGGGGGTGGAGGGTGGGAGTGGGACCACAGGTGAGGACCATCGTTACTCACCTCAGGGGCTACTTCGGCTCTGTCCACAGCTGTCCTCACCCTGAAGTGAGTAACAATGAGGAAGTGGGGAGTGGGGGCTCTTTTGAAACATGTTTTGGGCACTTGCAGTGGTGCAGTACCTTCTATGGGATGAAAGGGAGTCCACTGTGGCACCAGATGCTCATGCACCAACTGCAATCATGGGCAACACACTAGCTGTTTGCTAAGGCCACACACAGCATCCTTCGTCTGGGGATGTCCCAACAGTCTGAGCCCCATAGGAGGAAAGTAATTGGTGGCCACACAAGATTCAGATCAGGAGGAAGGTAACCTGGTGGTCTTAGTTTGGGATCTGGGCTACTTGGTTTCCTTTGCCGAGTCAAATAGCTCCCAACAAGCTGCTCACCTGCCCTGGCCGTGATCTAGGAAGAGGAGACTAGGGCTGGGTCCCATGGTGGCTCAGAGGGTAATGAGTCCACTGGCAATGAGGAAGACTTGGATTTGATGCTAGGGTCGGGAAGATCCTTGGGGAAGGAAATGGCAGCTTGCTCCAGTTTTCTTGCCTGAAGAGCCCCATAGACAGAGGAGTCTGGCGGGCTACAGTCCATGGAGTTACAAAGAATCATGACTTAGCGACGGAACAACACCACCACCACCTATATCCTTGGGCTCCAGAAGGGCTGTGCATTTGGTTGAACTGAGAACTCACTCACCAGGGACTCCGTGGAGGATCCGAAGGCTGAGGCAGGGTTGAATCTGGGCAGGAGGTGGGTGGCACCAGCAAGAGTTCCATGGTGACCAAGTATCACTGCCACCTGGAAGCCTCTCCGTAGCATGGCTGAATGCTGAGCTGCAGGGCTGTAGCAGCGAGGCCAGTGAAAGCTTTCCAGCTGCTTCTTGAAGCTCTGTTGGTGCAACTGCCTCTCAGACAAGCCTCTCTCCTGTCTCAGGCTTTTATTAGCAAGCTTCCACCACAGATGACTAGGCAAGGCTGGGCTCGTTAGATGCAACACCCACAGATGCTTGGGGCTTCTAGCTGGTGCAGAGCCCCAGCCAGCCCTTGGGGAGAGGCGGGTGCTGCGTGGGCATGAATGCGGAGCAGGACTGGCCTCAGTTCAGAAGTATTTGTTAAAGGAGCAAAAGAATACTTAATGAAAATTGTATAGTGTATATGAAACTTCAGAGAGTTGCCCTGGAGCTTTTCTGGGAAAAACCCAATAATACTCCCAGAAAGGAAAGGGAGGTCTGATCCTTGATTGGAAGTTGTTGATGGAGAATCTGTGTATGTTGGTGGAGTTTTGGCAGCAGACAGTTTTGGGAGTGAGATGCGGAGCAGGGAAGCAGAGGTTTTGTCAAAGACAAGCCTAGGAAAGAGCCAGCTTTGAGAGGGGGTGGGGTGGGGTGGGGAAGAACAGCTCAGTCTGCAAGGGTGCGAACTCTTCTTGGTGGTAGTATTTCTTCTACTGAATTAAAACTGCCAATTTTCAATTAAAAGTCCCAGAATTTAATTCACCAGAATAAACATGGAAATTTAAAGATTTTATCCCACCTTCTGTAGTTAGCTGCCCTAGAAGACTAGAATATAAGTATTTTCCTCACTCTTGTCAAGGTTTGAAATGGAACTTCTTCAAGAACTGGAGGAACTCAGTTTTTTGATTGATTCAGTCTCTGGGTCTAACCATAAATATTTGAACTAGTTGCCAATATTTAAAAACAAGGAGTTTCATAGACAGCAGAAGGCCTCAGAGCTCCAGATAAGTGGAAAGATCTGGCAACAGGGCGTCTTCATTTCTGTGTGCCCTTTGGCTTGCCCCAGGCCTCGGCGATCCTCAACATTCCTTTACTCTATGTTCAGTTCAGTTCAGTTCAGTCGCTCAGTTGTGTCTGACTCTTTGTGACCCCCATGGACTGCAACACACCAGGCTTCCCTGTCCATCACCAACTCCCAGAGCCTGCTCACATTCATGTCCATTGAGTCAGTGACGCCATCCAACCATCTCATCCTCTGTTGTCCCCTTCTCCTCCCACCTTCAATCTTTCCCAGCATCTGGGTCTTTTCCAATGAGTCAGTTCTTTGCATCAGGTGATCAAAATATTGGAATTTCAGCTTCAACATCAGTCCTTCCAATGAATATTCAGGTTGATTTCCTTCAAGATTGCCTGGTTTTATCTCCCTGCAGTCCAAGGGACTCTCAAGAGTCTTCTCCAAAACCACAGTTCAAAAACATCAATTCTTTGGCACTCGGCTTTCTTTATGGTCCAACTCTCACATCCATACATGACTACTGGAAAAACGACCAACCTAGACAGCATATTGAAAAGCAGAGACATTACTTTGCCAACAAAGGTCCATCAAAGCTGCCAGCAGCTTTGCAAGTATGTGCAATACTTGATTTGGAAGATGAAACTTGAGCAGGAGACAGGAGAGAAAAGAGGAATCCTAGAAAAGGTAGATGGGGGACTTCCCTGGTGTCCCATGGCTAGGACTTTGTGCTCCCGATGCAGGGGGACTGGGTTCAATTCCTGGTCAGGGAACCAGATCCCACATGCTGCAACTAAGACCTGGAGGAACCAAATAAATACTTAAAAAAAAAAAATAGACAGACTGAAGAGGAGGCAGAGGAAAAGGGAGCAAGGAGAAGAAGGATTCATGGGGGGGACAGTGTTGGAGGCTGGGAGCTGAGCCCAGGAAGGTTGCCCTGGGAGAAGAAGGCAGGGGCTGTTGTCCCAAGAAGAATCAGTAGCTGAATCTGGGAAAGGAAATCCTTGTTTCATTGCTTGGGTTCACTATCTAGTTCCTGACACAGAGCTCCTAAATCCTTTGAAATTTCCTGGGTGATAGGAGAATCTTTTGTTTTGATGAGGTGACTCTGAGTGGGCTCCAGAGAGCCTCAAGATGGGGCTGGTCACCGGAAAGACCAAGCCTTGGTTAGAAGCTTGGAGTTTTCAGTCTCACCTCCCATCTTTCAGGAAGGGGAGGAGGTTGGAGAGTGAGTTAATGATTCATCATCCTTAGTGATGAAAGTGAAAGTTGCTCAGTTGCGTCTGTCTCTTTATGGCCCCATAGACTATACAGCCCATGGAATTCTCCAGGCCAGAATACTGGAGTGGGTAGTTATTCCCTTCTCCATGGGATCTTCCCAACCCAGGGATTGAACCCAGGTCTCCCTCATTGCAGGTGGATTCTTTACCAGTTGAGAGGCCTCCATAAAAACCCCAGAAGTGTAGGGTTTGGAGAGCTTCCGGGTTGGCACACTCCAACTTCTATGATCAGTTCAGTTCAGTTGCTCGGCCGTGTCCGACCCTTTGCAGGATCCTTCCAAATCTTGCTCTACATATCTCTTCATCTGACTGTTCATCTATATCTTTCATAATGCCCTTTAATAAATCATAAGCTAATAAACATAAAACTATTTCTGAATTTGATAAACTGTTCTAGCCAATGATCAAATCTAAGGAGAGGAGCAGTCATGGGAAGATCTGATTTGTAGCCAAGTCCGACAGAAGTTGTGAGTAACGTGGTGACTGGAATTTGAGGTGGGGCACAGTCTTATGGGACTGAGCCTGTAACCCATGGGGTCTGTGCTAACTTTGGTTAGTGTCAGAGTTAAATTATGGTGTGTCCATCTGGTGTCATAGAGAATTGCTTGGTGAGGAGGAAAACCCCACACATTGGACATTAGAGTGTGTGTGTGAGAGCAAGGGGAGTTGTGTGTGTGTGTGTGAGCAAAGGGAAAACACAGGAAAATTTTCCTATAAGCACCCTCCTACTTTAGTTGTTTTGCAGCTTTTGATTAAATTAACTTTCAAACCTAACATCACTATGATTATGTAAATTTTGTTCTCAGCCTTGCCATATGCTATAGTTTCATTTTATTTCTTGTATAAGTTTTATTTTCTGTGAATTGATCATTTCCAAGGTTCAGCTAGACAATGTGGTCCAGGGGAATACAGGGAATTTGAAGGACGGTGGTTGAGATGCTTAGCCTTCATTTCCCAGCTGAGAGGGAGGAGAGAGAAAATTTTTTTTAAAATGATGATCTGGCAATGGCTGTGATATTTAAGAGAAGATATAATGAGATCAAGGATATGACAGGTGGAGAGTAACTAGAAAGAAAGATATCTGAGGAGAATATCTATGGTGATGGCAAAATTGTACATGACATGTTGAATTCTGATGGCTCGTGTAGGATGGAAGATGTTGTTGTCCAAGGCCATCTAGGAAAAGAAAAATTAAGATTGTGGAGAAAGCACTCTTCTCCTCCCTTTGAACTCCTTTTCTACTATTTCATACATCTTGCGGATTCTTTCTGCTACGCAGAGCACTTCCCACATGTGGGCTGGGAATTCAGCTATCCAGCAAGGTAGAAAGGTGCTTGACTAGTGCCTTGAACGTGGGGTCTGGCCACAGCCCTTCTGCTGTGTGAACTCAGCTCGGAGAACAAAGAGCACTCAGTGCAGAGAAAAAGCTTTTCTCCAGATCTGGAGTCTCAGGTTAAGCAATTAGGAAACAGAGGGAAGTCAGTGAAGGTTCAGCATAATCTGGAACTCCTGTTGGACTCGTATTTGGCTGGCTGTCTGCCTCCTGCATTTCCTGTTTGGGATCTTGTAGGGGAATGTTGAGTTTGGAGGCTTTTCTGACTGAGATACGACATGTCCCCAGAAGCACAGAGGTGGCCTGACCTGTGCACAGAAGAACCAGATGTGGTGTGCTAGTAAGTGGTAAGGGATTAACATCTCTTAGCAGGGAGGAGAGGGGCTTGTTGAGTAGCTCAGCTGATAAAGACTCTGCCTGCAATACAGAAGACCCCAGTTTGATCTCTGGGCTTCAAAGTTCCTCTGGAGAAGGGAATGGCTACCCACTCCAGTATTCTTGGGCTTCCCTGGTGGCTCAGCCAGTAAAGAATATGCCTGCAGTGTGGGAGACTTGGGTTCGATCCCTGGGTTGTGAAGATCCCCTGGAGAAGGGAATGGCTACCCACTCCAGTATTCTTGCCTGGAGAATCCCATGGACAGAGGAGCCTAGCAAGGTACAGTTAATGGGGTTGCAAAGAGTCGGACATGACTGAGTGACTAAGAACAGCATAGCAGGGAGAACTATAATTAGCATTTTCTAGCTTCTGTTGTGGAGAAGGCAATGGTAGCCCACTCCAGTACTCTTGTCTGGAGAATCCCAGGGACGGGGGAGCCTGGTAGGCTGCAATCCATGGGGTCACAAAGATTCAGACACAACTGAGCGACTTCACTTTCACTTTCATGCATTGGAGAAGGAAATGGCAACCCACTCCAGTGGTCTTGCCTGGAGAATCCCAGGGACAGCGGAGCCTGGTTGGCTGCCATCTGTGGGGTCGCACAGAGTCGGACACGACTGAAGCGACTTAGCAGCAGCTTCTGTTGTATAAATGAAACTGGCAAATACTACCAATTAGAGTCCCCCCCCCACCATGTGGAAAACTCAGCAGTGGCCACAGGCCTGGAAAAGGTCAGTTTTCACTCCAATCCCAAAGAAAAGCAATGCCAGAAAATATTCAAACTACCANCTGCTGTGTGAACTCAGCTCGGAGAACAAAGAGCACTCAGTGCAGAGAAAAAGCTTTTCTCCAGATCTGGAGTCTCAGGTTAAGCAATTAGGAAACAGAGGGAAGTCAGTGAAGGTTCAGCATAATCTGGAACTCCTGTTGGACTCGTATTTGGCTGCAGGTCTGCCTCCTGCATTTCCTGTTTGGGATCTTGTAGGGGAATGTTGAGTTTGGAGGCTTTTCTGACTGAGATACGACATGTCCCCAGAAGCACAGAGGTGGCCTGACCTGTGCACAGAAGAACCAGATGTGGTGTGCTAGTAAGTGGTAAGGGATTAACATCTCTTAGCAGGGAGGAGAGGGGTTTGCTGAGTAGCTCAGCTGATAAAGACTCTGCCTGCAATACAGAAGACCCCAGTTTGATCTCTGGGCTTCAAAGTTCCTCTGGAGAAGGGAATGGCTACCCACTCCAGTATTCTTGGGCTTCCCTGGTGGCTCAGCCAGTAAAGAATATGCCTGCAGTGTGGGAGACTTGGGTTCGATCCCTGGGTTGTGAAGATCCCCTGGAGAAGGGAATGGCTACCCACTCCAGTATTCTTGCCTGGAGAATCCCATGGACAGAGGAGCCTAGCAAGGTACAGTTAATGGGGTTGCAAAGAGTCGGACATGACTGAGTGACTAAGAACAGCATAGCAGGGAGAACTATAATTAGCATTTTCTAGCTTCTGTTGTGGAGAAGGCAATGGCACCCCACTCCAGTACTCTTGTCTGGAGAATCCCAGGGACGGGGGAGCCTGGTAGGCTGCAGTCCATGGGGTCACAAAGATTCAGACACAACTGAGCAACTTCACTTTCACTTTCATGCATTGGAGAAGGAAATGGCAACCCACTCCAGTGGTCTTGCCTGGAGAATCCCAGGGACAGCGGAGCCTGGTTGGCTGCCATCTGTGGGGTCGCACAGAGTCGGACACGACTGAAGCGACTTAGCAGCAGCTTCTGTTGTATAAATGAAACTGGCAAATACTACCAATTAGAGTCCCCCCCACCCCCCATGTGGAAAACTCAGCAGTGGCCACAGGCCTGGAAAAGGTCAGTTTTCACTCCAATCTCAAAGAAAAGCAATGCCAGAAAATATTCAAACTACCACACAATTGCATTCATCTCACACTATCAGTAATCTCAGATATGCAGATGACACCACCCTTATGGCAGTAAGCAAAGAGGAACTGGAGAGCCTCTTGATGAAAGTGAAAGAGGAGAGTGAAAAAGCTGGCTTAAACTTCAACATTCAAAAAACTAAGATCATGGCATTTGGTCCCATCACTTCATGGAGAATAGATGCGGGAGACAACGGAAACAATGAGAGACTTTATTTTTTGGGGCTCCAAAATCACTGCAGGTGGTGACTGCAGCCATGAAATTAAAAGATGCTTGCTCCTTGGAACAAAAGCTATGACGAACCTAGATAGCATATTAAAAAGCAGAGACATTACTTTGCCAGGAAAGGTCCATCTAGTCAAGGCTATGATTTTTCCAGTGGTCATGTATGGATGTGAGAATTGAACCATAATGAAAGCTGAGTGCCGAAGAATTGATGCTTTTGAACTGTGGTGTTGGAGAAGACTAGAGAGTCCCTTGGACTGCAAGGAGATCCAACCAGTCCATCCTAAAGGAAATCAGTCCTGAATATTCATTGGAAGGACTGATGTTGAAGCTGAAGGTCCAATACTTTGGCTACCTGATGTGAAGAGCTGACTCATTTGAAAAGACCCAGATGCTGGGAAAGATTGAAGGTGGGAGGAGAAGGGGACAACAGAGGATGAGATGATTGGATGGTGTCACTGACTCGATGGACATGAATGTGAGCAGGCTCCGGGAGTTGGTGATGGACAGGGAAGCCTGGTGTGTTGCAGTCCATGGAGGTCTCAAAGAGTCAGACACAACTGAGTGACTGAACTGAACTCCTTGCTAGGGGGCTTCCCTGGTGGCTCAGATGGTAAAGAATCTGCCTGCAGTGCAGGAGACCCAGGTTCAGTCCCTGGGTTGGAAAGATCCCATGGAGAAGGGAATGGCTACCTACTCCAGTGTTCTTGCCTGGAAAATCCCACAGACAGAGGAGCTTGGTGGGCTACAGTCCATGGGGTTGCTAAGAGTCAGACATGACTGAGCAACTAACACTTTCACACACTCTTTGCTAGGAGTTGTTGATCCCTTTCTGCTTATTGGCACACCACAGTTGGTTCTCCTGTGCACCCCGTGTCAGGTCAGGCCCAGGCTATGCTTCTGGGGCCATGTCATGTGTAAATATTCCTATGGTGGCTGATCTCAAGCTACCAATATGAGGCCACTGACCCTGACTATGAAGTTGGGAAAAGATGTGCTCAATCGGTTCTTGGAAGCTGGTAAGCACTGGCTCCAGCACACCACTGAACCAGAAATTTCTTTGGCTTGGGGTAAAGCAACACAGGTAACCAAGTCCGAGGCAGGTTGATCAAATCCTTTCTTGGCCCTGGGTCCTCCCAAATGTAAACCTGCAACCACTTGCCTCTTTTCCAGTTCCCTTCCCTCAAAAGACCAATAGTACTTCATTTCCCCGGCCTGCCTTCCTTCCTTGCTGCCTGGCAAGCAAGTTTATAGCATGTGTTTTTTTATTTGTTTGTTTGTTAAAGATTTTTGTGTTGTTTCAAGATATTTAAGAGGAAAATTGTAACATTTCTAGAAATCTTACAAAGTCTTCCTCATCTTGAGGGGCACTGGAAGCCTTCTCAGATCATTTGGGACAGGCTGTGGACCTCTCCTGATAGCCAGCAGGGCTCCCTGCCAGGATGGGGGATCCCCAGCACTTTGGAAGGGTTCTGTCTGAGATAACCCCCTGTTGGCCTTTCTAGATGAGGAAAGAACTTCCCTAACAGCCTTTCTAGATCCCACTGCTATTTCGTCCACCGTGAACTCAAATCCCTCCTGAAGACTTGGCCCTGTAGGCTCACACAGGGCACCTCCTGGAGGGCTGCACATCTCCCTATCAGTTCATGGTTAATCTCCAGACTCCTTCCCAGGCTGGCCCTGCCCTCAGAGATGTTGGTTTCTTGACCTTCTCATGAGTTAAGCCTCAGGGGGCAGGCTGGGCAGGAACCCTTGTGCACAGCAAAAAGTGATGGGCAAATTCAAGGGACCCTAGAGGGGGCTGCCCTGGCCGTGTTCCATTCGAGGGTTGCCATAATAGAACCCAGGCCCAGTTGCCAGCTTTTCACATTTTCCCAAAAAGCCAGCACAAATCCAGACTTGTTAAGTCGTTTTTAGAAAACTCACTTGTTTGGGGCTGCCCTGGGTCTTCGCTGCTTTGCTCAGGCTTTCTCTAGTTGTGGCCAGTGGGGCCTACTCTTCATTCTGGTGCACAGACTTCTCATTGCGGTGGCTTCTCTTGTTGCTGAGCACAGGCTGTAGGCGTGTGGGCTTCAGGAGCTGCAGCACACAGGGCCAGTAGTTCTGGCACACAGTCTCAGCTGTTGTGGCTCTTGGGCTCTAGAATGGTGGCTAAGGAGTTGTGGCACATGGGCTTGGTTGCTCTGCAGCACTTGGAATCTTCCCAGACCAGGGATCGAACCCATATCCCCTGCAATGGCAGACGAATTCTTGCCTGCTGTGCCACCAGGGAATTCTGCAAATCCAGACTTTTATTATATTAAACCTTATAATATTGCAACTAATGTATAAAAATTTCTCAGGAGCCACTGTGAAAATCTATAGGGGTGGGATGGGGTGGAAGGTGGGAGGGAGGTTCCAGAGGGAGGGGACATATGTACACCTATGGCTGATTCATATTCATATATGGCAGAAACCAACACAATATTGTAAAGCAAATTATCCTTCAATTAAAAATAAATAAATCTTAAAAACATTGGCAGGAGCCAAACTTGACATCTCTGATCGGATCTTGGCCTGCAGGCTGCCGATCATGCCATCTGATTCTAAGCTCACTCCTGAGCCTTTCTTACCTCGGTCTTCCAGAAGCTTCTTGTTTGTCTGCTCCAGCTTTCTTCTCTCTGAGTATTCCTAGATCAGCCATCTTTCCCTGGCTTCCTCTCAGAGGGGCCTTCCTGAGATTCATTTTATACTCTGGGTGCCCACGGTGGGCCCTTTGGAGAGGAAAATAACTGTCACATGTTGAAACTGATGAGTCATTTGGCTCTATGCTGCTTCAGGATTTTGCTTTATCCAGTTTCTAAGGTTCTTGGTTTTTGCTCTGGGAGCAAAGTGTTACAGGGAAGGTCAGCTTCAGACTGGCCAAGATGGGAGAAAAGCCTGTTTTCCCCAAGTCTGCGGCCCTGGGTGGAGATAAAAGCAGTGGTTGCTAAGTCCTCTGTCCAGAGGGAACCGGGGTGGTGGGCTGGTGGGATGTCCTCCTGGTAGAAGAATAACACAGGTAAGGCAAGGCTGTGGCAGGGGATCTGGTGTCCAGGTGAGCTGATCAGCAGGCCCTGGCTCCAAGTGCTGCTGCCTGGTGTGGTCCCTGGGCTGAAGGAGGGGGTCCTGGAAGAGTACAGGATCAGGGAACTAGGCCAGTGGAGGAGAACCTAAACTCCTCCCAGAAATGTGAGTGCTCCCCCTTGCTGCTCAGCTGGGGCTGTGAAACTCAAAGAGGCAGAGAGAGGCAGGACCGCAAGGCTCAGAAAGTGACAAATTCTGCAGGTGTGTGTGTGCATACGTGTGCTCACGCTCAGGGTGGGCTCAGAGGCATGGCCAGGCCAGCACCTGGAATCCCCTCTTTCCTAAACCCAGACAGTTTCTTGAGTGGTGGTTCTTTCAAAACCAGTGGACAGTCACACCTGCTTTCCTAGCTTCGGGCACAAAGTAACATACTTTTAAAAAGTATGTTAAATGTCTAACACCCATTCCCGGGATCCCTGAGCCCTTTCTCCCCTGAAAACTCTGAAACAGGGTTTCACTAACTGTTGAACTGACTCAGGGGCCAATTTCATGGGCCCTCAGAATATAGGCGATGGTGGCATCACCAACAGCTGCTAGGTGCCCAGGACTCCTGTCCTCAGGGCCACGGGCATCCTTAGGTTGGAGTGTGTCCACACAGAATAATCAGATGGTTATGGAATCGTGTCCTTTGGCCCTGGCGGGTATCGCTCCAGCTGCTCAGTCATGAAGGAGTGAGGGTGGGGTGAGTGCCATGAGGGCAAGTCCTTTTTAGTCCCCAGGACGAACTACTGACAGGCCTTGGGGGCAGGGGGTGCTTTGGCTCCTGAGTGGCTCCCAGAGGAGGTCTTGAACACTGTCCCTCACAGGGAAGCCTCTGCCAAGACTCTCCCACCTCCGCCCCCAACCTTGTTGCTTCCCAAAAGTTTCCCCTGTCACCCACTATCCCTTATCCACCTTCTCCACCTCCTCTCTTCCTAATTAGTCCTCAGACCTAGTTGGCAGGTCTTCTGACTTCTTTTTCTTCTTTGTCTGCATTCTTCCCTCTTATCCTGCAGTTCTCTGCCAGAATGATTAGCATCTAAAAAAACGGATTCTTCCTTTCCTGGGGGCTAATCTGGTTCTCTGTTCATACTGCTGGAGGGCTGAGGGGGAACACCGGTATTCCATTCTTTGAGTGCTGTAAAAAGATTAAGTTTCCTATTAAACTGGCCTGACCATGGATTCCATCTTTGAAGTCAGGTGGTCCAGGCAGTTCTGCCATAGGTTCTGTCTATTAAGACAAAGAGCCCATCGGGAGATCTCTTCCTTCCTGCTACTGTAGTTCCTGGCCCTTCCTTGGGAGCTTGAGATGTGGTCTCCTCTTTTATCCACAGCTGGGTACTGGGCAGTGGACACCCGGCATGTGCTTTGGTGGCCCCATTAACAAAGAACAGTGTTGTAACGGTTTTGGTGTAGAGTTCCTCGGTGCAGAGAAAGATTGCTTCCTTCACAGCGCCCTCTGCTAGGCTAGGATGGCCTGGCTCCTGCTGCTGCTGCTGCTGCTAAGTCACTTCAGTCATGTCCGATTCTGTGTGACCCCATAGACGGCAGCTCACCAGGCTTCCCTGTCCCTGAGATTCTCCAGGTAAGAACACTAGAGTGGGTTGCCATTTCCTTCTCCAATACATGAAAGCAAAAAGTGAAAGTGAAGTCACTGAGTCGTGTCCAACTCTCAGCGACCCCATGGACTGCAGCCTACCAGGCTCCTCCGTCCGTGGGATTTTTCAGGCAAGAGTACTGGAGTGGGGTGCCATTGCCTTCTCCGGGCCTGGCTCCTAGACACCATGAATCCCTGTGCTTTACTCCTCACCCCCCATTGCTGGGAACTATAATACCAGAGCTACCTGGCTCTTTAGTGCCTGCAGAGGCATGCAAACACATACACACAGAGGAACGTGCACGTACTCAAACGTACTCGGCATGTGCCCCCCCTGACATTCACCTGCACACTCACACTCATACGTGTGTGCACACTCATAGCCAGGTCTATTCAATGTTCACACAGGTGATTGAGGCTGGTCAAGTGCCTGCCNCCCAATTCATATGTTGAAGTCCTAATGCCCAATATGATGGTATCAATAGGCAGGGCTTTTGGGAAGTGCTTAAGGTGAAGCCTTCAAGAATGTGATTAGTGTCCTTATAAAAAGATCCAGAGAGATCTCTAGCTCCTTCCACCATGTAAGGACACAGTGAGAAGGTATCAGATATGAACTAGTAAGTGGGCCCACATCAGAAGGTGAACACACTGGCACCATGATCTTGGGATTTTCCATTTTAACTCATTTTAACTGTGAGCAATAAATTTCTGTTTTTTACAAGCTATCTGGCCTGTGGTATTTTGTTATAGAAGTCCAAATGGATTAAGACACTTAGGAAATGAATACAGGCTCCTTTCAGTGATGATAAACCATGCTACTGGTAAGAGACAATAACACAGTCTATGTTAAAATGGTACAGTAGTTTAATCCCTAGACTCCAAGACAACAGAGGTGAAGGGTCTGATTCTGTAGAAACTGGTTGTTTCCTACTGTAGCCTAGATTTTTTTAGATACAACAAAGCTAGTTTTGTAATTTATAATGCATACACACCACACACACACACACACACACACACACACACACACACTCATGTACCCACATATTCATTCCTTTCTTCAGTTTTCTGGCATTTCCAAGTTTGTGGTAAAAGTTTCAGTATGAATTTTTCCTCTTGTCTGCAATGGATCAAACATCATACCTGAGCAACCTTAAGGAGCCCATTCAGATTTTAGGAGAACCAGACACTCATCCTAAGGAGACAGAAAGAATTGCTGATACTCCCACAGGGAGTGTCTCTGTGTTAAAAAAAAGAAGTTTGGAAGGTGGAAATGGAGCTCCTGGAATTGAATTCAAAGGACTTATTTAGGAAGGTCCGTGTTAGCAGGTTTTGCCTGATGGGGATTCAACAGTGGATGACAAGAGCAGGACTGGAGACAACTGCTTCTTCTGGAGGAGGGGCAGCCTTACGCAGACTGCTATGGAATTCACCAGAAGCTCTTTTATGTTGAACTTTTTGCAGGCTCCAGCTTTATAAATAAACCTAAACAAAATAGAAGGAGATGATTATAAGTCAACTGACTTTAACTTGATGAAACTTCTCTAAGTAGAAATATATAAATACACACAAAGAAAAGCACTTGGATTCATATTGGTACTCTCAGGATATCTGCATACTCTCTTTCAGCTAAATTAAGAATCAACTTTTGACTATTGCAATACTGTGTTAGCAACTCCTGGATAACCAAGTCATCTATCTCTTGGTCATTTCATGGTTATTTACCACTTCCATTAGAGGTAGTCAAGAAGGTGAAAGGAAGTAAAATTACAACTGAGCCATCTGGTACCTTTATGATACTGAGAGGTTTAGTGAGACAGGAAGCACAAACCATAGCCTGGGATGGGGTTTAAATTAACTGTGGATTCAAATTATTCATGATCTTCCTCCTGCCTTTTTTATCCATCATTCCTGCAAAGGCTGATACTTAAGGGAAAAATGAATTTCTTAAACAAGACACAAAAGCATTAACTGTAAAGGAAAAAATTTAATAAATGTGAATATATTTACATCAAAAACTTCTGTTTATAAAAAGATAACATAGCAAATAAAAGGCAACTTACATATTCTAGGAGATATGTGCAGCTTATATAGTCAACAAAAAGATTAGTTTAATAAAAATATAGATAAAGAATTCCTATACCAATTAAAAAAGTGAGAAAAAACAATAAAAGAGGCTGAACAAATAGGAATTTTGCAGAATGGGAGACAAATATGATTAATAAATATATCAGGAAAATGCAACTTAAGATCACACTGATATACCATTTTAAAACCATTTGATTGGCAAAAATCAAGAAGTTTGATTTTATCAATTGCTGGAAAAAAGAGGGATCAAGAGAATCTCATCTATTGCTGGTGGGAATTTAATATGTTACAGCTTGAGAAAACAATCTGGCATTCCTCTGTTAAGCTGGACACTCTTACACCCCACAACCCAGAAATTTCACTCCTAAGTATAGGCCAAGCTCTTGCCCATATATGCCAGCAGAAGACATGAATAAGAATGTCCATAGTAGCCCCATTCATAATAGTCAGACTTCCACCATTAAAGGAGATGACTTCATTGTGGTAGAGTCACACATGGAATATTATACTGTAGTAAAGAGCAAGCTACAGAACCAACAACATGTGTGAACTTCAGTTATATGAAGCTGAGTGGGAAAAAAAAAAAAATCAAATCCCAGAAAAGCACATACAGTACAATCTCTTTTCTACAAAGTTCAAAAACAAACACCTAAACAATATATTACTTAGGCACACACATACTCAATAAAACTTAACAAAATAAGGTATAAAGGAATGAAAACCACAAAATTCAAGATCACAGTTACTTCTGAAGGAAAAATAGATGGATGAGATGGGGAAAAGTAATTAGGTAGGGATATAATATTATTAAGAGTCTGGTTCTTGTTTGAAAATTTCAAGATGTTTGTTATTAAATTAGAAAAAATAAACACAGTAGTGAATGAGTAAGTAAAAGATTGCCTTTCATGTAAATACTAATAACGACTATATATATCCTACATCAAGGATTCTGACTAACCCAAACATGTGAATCTGAGCTCCATTAAAATAAAAAGAAAAAAAACAGACAAAAAGTATTGGATATCTAAATTAACTTTTCTAAGTCTAAAGCTACTGAAGATGAGGCTTCCAGGACCCATCACTTGCAAAGGCCCTGTGAGAGCTGACAATATACAAAGTTACTGATTACAACAGTATTTGCAAGAGCAAAAGACAGAAAATATCCATGTCCAATATCTCCAACTCCAATCCAGGACCAGAGGATTCATTCTCATTTGCACTTTTTCCATATCTGGAACTCCTCTGATGTGAGAAACCTGGTTCCCAGCCTGTGCAGATGCTACCCTTTCCCTGTGGGCTCCTACACCCATGCTGCTCCCCATGTGAACTCTACCCTTTTCCTACTTGGACTCTGACATCCTGTGCTGGGCCACTGCCCTGTGCTGACATCCTTTACTCCACTCAGGTTCCTAGACAGCGATAGGCTGTTGTAACCATCCCTCCCCACGGCCCTGCCCTCACCCCTGAGCTTACCACACCCCACCCTGACTCCCCCTAATAGCTTTAGAAATATTTAAGAAGAAAGGAAGGGGTGAAATGGAAGGAAGAAGAAAAAGGGAAGAGAATGGGAAGAACCTCTCTATTTTTTCTGCACTAATGATAGCATAAATACAGTCACTGTCCTGTATCTTGTATTTTTCGTTCAGTATATAGTAATGACATATAGCTCCATATCATACCAACAGAGTTCCCTTATTCTTATTTGTTGTTTAATTGCTCAGTTGAGTCCGACTCTTTGTGACCCCATGGACTGTATCCTGCCAGGTTTCTCTGTCCATGGGATTTCCCAGGCAAGAATGCTGGAGTTGCTTGCCATTTTCTTCCACAATAATTTTTTTTTTCCACACACAATATAGTATATGGATGAACTGTGGTCTCTTTACCTAGTCTCCTGTTGATCGATATCTATGTTTGGCCAATCTTTGGCTAGGTCAAATAACACTGCATGAGGAGCACAAATACTAGAACTCTAGAGCAGTCTTAGGGGCTCCCAGGTGGCTCAGTGGTAAAGGATCTGCCTGCCAGGCAGGAGACGTGAGTTCAGTCCACGAGTCGGGAAGATCCCCTGGAGAAGGAAACGGCAACCTATTCCAGTATTCTTGCCTGGAGAATCCCATGGACAGAGGAGCTTGGCAGGGAGTCCATGAGGTCCCAATTGAGTCAGATAAGACTTAGCAACTAAACAACAACATGTTACAACAACCTTACACACGTTGTACACATGTTAGTACACCTTTGGAATAAAATCCTGNAATGGAAGGAAGAAGAAAAAGGGAAGAGAATGGGAAGAACCTCTCTATTTTTTCTGCACTAATGATAGCATAAATACAGTCACTGTCCTGTATCTTGTATTTTTCGTTCAGTATATAGTAATGACATATAGCTCCATATCATACCAACAGAGTTCCCTTATTCTTATTTGTTGTTTAATTGCTCAGTTGAGTCCGACTCTTTGTGACCCCATGGACTGTATCCTGCCAGGTTTCTCTGTCCATGGGATTTCCCAGGCAAGAATGCTGGAGTTGCTTGCCATTTTCTTCCACAATAATTTTTTTTTTCCACACACAATATAGTATATGGATGAACTGTGGTCTCTTTACCTAGTCTCCTGTTGATCGATATCTATGTTTGGCCAATCTTTGGCTAGGTCAAATAACACTGCATGAGGAGCACAAATACTAGAACTCTAGAGCAGTCTTAGGGGCTCCCAGGTGGCTCAGTGGTAAAGGATCTGCCTGCCAGGCAGGAGACGTGAGTTCAGTCCACGAGTCGGGAAGATCCCCTGGAGAAGGAAACGGCAACCTATTCCAGTATTCTTGCCTGGAGAATCCCATGGACAGAGGAGCTTGGCAGGGAGTCCATGAGGTCCCAATTGAGTCAGATAAGACTTAGCAACTAAACAACAACATGTTACAACAACCTTACACACGTTGTACACATGTTAGTACACCTTTGGAATAAAATCCTAAAGATGGGTCAAAAGGCACATGACTATAATTTTGAGAGATACTGGCAAACAATGAATAAGAATAGCTTGTTCTCAGAATTAAGAATTTCTGGGCATGCATGGGTTAAAAAACCAAACCAAACCAAACCAAACCAACCCCACCCCTCCCCAAACAAAAACACCCCAAACAGCTGAAACCAAACTTAAAATAGCAAGTGGCAGCTTCTTACCTGTTGCCTCTGAGTATAGAGTCTTCTCATCAACACTTCGAACATTACAGGAAAGAAACAGTTTCCTCCCCTCAAGTTTATCAAGTTGGCTATTTATCACAACAACAGAACAGAGAGGGACAGGTCTGCAGAACAAAAAAGGAAAAAAAATTCGTTTTTATCAGATTTATTAACACTGAGAGATGATCAAGTGCATGACAGGGGTGGAAATTTATGCCACTTGGGTGTCAGTGGGTACTGACTGTCTTAGATAAACTGCTCCTAAAGTGGGGCTGACATCACCAGCCACTCACACTCCCTTGCTCCCAAGCACAACTGTGCTCAGGTGGCTCCTGGGCATCCAGTCCCAGCCTGCTGTTGCAGGTTATGCTCAAAGAGATCACCAAGAATTCCAGCTCTGTGATGGCAGGGACTGTCTCATCTGAAGGGAGCTGAAATCCTTTAAAGAAATGAAAATAGGACCATGGAATGGTCCTAGTCAGCGTCTCTCATTTTCTCTGTCATAATCAAAAATTTCTCACCCAATTCGCTTTAGAGTAACTGTCACTAGAAAGACACTGAATAAACAAATTGCTGGTATTAGCTTAATGTGCTAAGTCAGAGCTGTCCAACAGAACTGTAAGTGATGACAGAAACGATGGGCCACAGCTGAGCTGTCCAACATGGTTGCCAGAGATGGCTACTGAGCATTCAAAATATGGCTATTGTGAATGAGAAAATAAATCTTTACACTAGATAAGTTTCAAAGTTTCAATTCAGTTCAGTTCAGTCGCTGTCTGACTCTTTGTGATCCCATGAACCGCAGCACGCCAGACCTCCCTGTCCATCACCAACTCCCACAGTTCACCCAAACCCAAGTCCATTGAGTCAGTGATGTCATCCAACCATCTCATCCTCTGTTGTCCCCTTCTCTTCCTGCCCTCAATCTTTCCCAGCATCAGGATCTTTTCAAATGAGTCAGCTCTTCACACCAGGTAGTCAAAGTATTGGAGTTTCAGCTTCAGCATCAATCCTTCCAATAAATATTCAGGACTGACTTCCTTTAGGATGAACTGGTTGGATCTCCTTGCAGTCCAAGGGACTCTCAAGAGTCTTCTCCAACACCACAGTTCAAAAGCATCAATTCTTTGGCATTCAGCTTTCTTTATAGTCCAACTTTCACATCCATACATGACTACTGGAAAAACCATAGCCTTGACTAGATGGACCTTTGTTGACAAAGTAATGTCTCTGCTTTTCAATATGCTGTCTAGCTTGGTCATAACTTTCCTTCCAAGGAGTAAGCGTCTTTTAGTTTCAATTAATTTATATTTAAACTTATATAGCTATATGTGTCTACTGGCTATATGTGTCTATAGTCAACTCTGGGAATCTTAGAGAAAGTGCTGTAGTGAAAAACGTTATCTCTTTAAAGGTAAAATTTTAGTTGGTAGAAACACAAAGTAGAGCAGGGAGATGTGTTTTATGTTCCTGTAGTACCATCATATGGATGAAGAAACTACTTCAGGTGGAAAGGAAATGAACATTCTGGTTACCCTTCTGTCCAGTTTTTGCTCCCACTAGCTTTTCCTGAACTTCTTGATGAAAAAACTGAGCTTTGCCAATCTAGTATTTACTAAGACCCAGGGGACATTAGGTGTTCTTGCCTGCTCAGCATCTTCCTTTCCTACTAACATCACTCCTTTCATTTATCCATCTGTTCTACCTCTCACCACTCATCCACACACCACCACTCCCTTTTCTTTGGGGAATCAGCCCCATTTTTAACCCATGTATGTTGACTAGGGTTGACAGCTGACTCTTATCCCCCAATACCCCCTGACTCCCCAACAGTGACTGGTTGTGCATATGAGCATGAGCTGAGACTATCAACCCTGGAACTTGTGCTGGAGCCCTTTGGGCTGGGTTCTTTTTCTGCTTGAGTTGCTAGGCTTGCAAGATACAAGCCTGCCTGTTAGCTACAGCACTAAATTGGGAAAGGCTACCCAAGGATAGAGAAGGTCTAAAGGGAAGTGTAGCTGAGACACAGGCACAGATTCCTAATGGCATCACTGAATATCTGTACCCAGACACATCTGTCTTCTCCACCATGCAAGCCAGTACGTTCCTTTTTCCCTTGTGCTACTGTGAATTAAGAGATCTGTCCCTCAGAATGAAAAGTTCCTTGTTTAATAAGAAAAAATAAGAGAAAGGAGAAACACAAAATAATATAACTGTTTATACAATATAATTTTCTTAGTGCAACTAATATTTAGGCACAGATAAGCCTGATTGGCATAAAAAACAGGCTTCATATAATTTTATTTATCCAGTTTTATTAAACAACTTACCTAGATGTGCGTTAGAAGCAAAAAGAAAGATAATAGAGATACAAGCAAATTTTAAAAGTAAAAGAGAAAACATACATATACAACAGAGAGGCTTAAAAAGTTAAATGGTGAATCTGACAGATCAAGAAAACAGAGAGAGCATAAATAAATAAAGCAGAAAAACATCTACTTCTGCTTTATTGACTAAGCCAAAGCCTTTGACTCTGTGGATCACAACAAACTGTGGAAAATTCTTAAAGAGATGGGAATGCCAGACCACCTGATGCCTCCAGAGAAATCTGTATGCAGGTCAAGAAGCAACAGTTAGAATCGAACATGGAACAATAGNAACATCTACTTCTGCTTTATTGACTAAGCCAAAGCCTTTGACTCTGTGGATCACAACAAACTGTGGAAAATTCTTAAAGAGATGGGAATGCCAGACCACCTGATGCCTCCAGAGAAATCTGTATGCAGGTCAAGAAGCAACAGTTAGAATCGAACATGGAACAATAGACTGGTTCCAAACTGGAAAAGGAGTACATCAAGGCTGTATATTATCACCCTGCTTATTTAACTTATATGCAGAATACATCATCAGAAATGCTGGGCTGAATGAAGCACAAGCTGAAATCAAGATTGTTGTAAGAAATATCAAAAACCTCAGATATGCAGATGATACCACTCTTATGGCAGAAAGCAAAGAAGTAAAGTGCAACTTGGTGAAAGTGAAAGAGCAGAGTGAAAAAGTTGGCTTAAANGACCCTGATACTGGAAAGATTGAAGGCAGGAGGAGAAGGGGACGACAGAGGATAAGATGGTTGGATGGCATCACTGACTCAGTGGACATGAGTTTGAGTAAACTCTGGGAGCTGGTGATGGACAGTCAGGCCTGGCATGCTGCAGTACATGGGGTCTCAAAGAGCTGGACACTACTGAGTGACTGAACTGAACTTAACTGCAAGGGGAAAAGATCAGTAGGAAAAATGAAACAAAGGAATAAATGTAGAAAAATAGTAATAGGTTTAAAAAATGAAAAATTGAAATTTAAAAAAAAGAGAGAAGAAAAAAAAAAAGGAAAACTCCCCAGAACTGCAAAAGCTCAACATAGAGGCAGAGGTTTAAACAATAAAAAATGTGACTGAGAAAAAAGAAAAACTCAGAAGCTTAATTAGATTTCATAATGCCAATAAAATTGACAACTACACGAGGGAGGAAAAAAAATCCAAAAGAATCTACAGAACAAGTCAAAACATAAGAATAATAAATGTTTTGCTTGAGTCACTGATGTCAGAGTCCTTTCCCCCTTTGGGAGTCACAGTCCACCTCACCTAGGATGCCCTCCAACACTGTGCTGGTCTCAGGACCTGCTGTAGGGCAGCTCAGATTCTAATCTGGTCCTACTCCTGTGTGTTCTTGCCTCCAATGTCCACAGCTATCAGAACTAGTGCGTTTTCTTTTGTGGGAGCTCTCAATGTCCTTTTATATATTTCATAGACACAGAGTCTGCCTAGTTGATTGTGTAGATTTAATCTGCAGCTTGTACATCTGGTGGGAAGGTTTTGGGTCTTCTTCTGTAGCCACACTGCCTCTGGGTTTCAACTGTGGTTTTATTTCTACCTCTAAATGTGGGTCGTCCACTGGGGTTTGCTCCTGAGGCTGCCCTTGAGGACTTGGGTTTGCCCCTGTGAGGGCCAGGTGTGGAGGTGGTGCAGCTGCTTGGGTCACAGGGGTTCTGGCAGCACTGGATACTCAGGGGAGTTGGTGGCTAGGGCAGCAGGAAATATAGTGCTCTAGAAGGGTATGGCAACCAGTATTGGCCAATACACTCCAGTATTCTTGGTTGGAGAACCCCCTGACAGAAGCCTGGCAGGCCACAGTCCACAGGGGTGCAAAGAGTTGGACAGGACCGAAGCAACCCTGCACGCATAGATGCAAGACTTTTTTGGTCTGTGGCAGCTCTGCCCCAGTGAGAGTTGAGCATGAAGGTGGTGCAGCTGCTTGGCTTGTGGGGACCCTGGCAGCGCCAAGTGTGCAGGGATATGAACTGCCTCCATCACAGGAGTTATGGCACTCTCAGAGTTTTTCTCAAGTCTCTTGTAGTTGGCGATCAGAAGGCCTCTTTGGCCAGTCTTTCTCTGTAGCTCCACCCATTCAGGCACTTAGAGTGCTTGCTCCCTTGCCTGGGGCCCTTCTCTGTTTGGTGCATCAGGCACATAGAGGGCCCGCTTAGCTGGGGTCCTACTCTATAGTTTGGCACATCAGTCACTTAAAGAAGCACCCTGGGTGGGGTCCTACTCTGTAGTTCAGTGTGTCAGGCATTTGATGGGCCAGCTTCTCTATTGTTCAGCTGCCAATGCTGGCGTATGGGGAGAGAGGCTATGGTGATGGCTCCACCTGCTACGTGTGACTCAGCTGTATCACCTGGCTTCCATGGCTGCCCGGCTTTCCTCCACAGGTATTTCCCACCACAGTCTCCTTCCTCACCTCCCCTTGGTCTCTCCACAGTCAACAGCAGCCCTCACCCTGGGATTGCTCCACAACCCCTCAACTCCAGCTCCCAGCCTCTGCGCCTTCCAGGGGACCTGCATCCCTATCTGGGGTATGTATGGCAGCAGCAAGGACTGTCTGATTCTCATTCCATTTAGGCTGCTACAAAGCAGCTGTCTTACTCTCAGCCTTAAATGGTTCTCCTCTGACTCAGACAATTGCCCCAGTGTCGGGATCGGACACCTGCCTCAGTTCCACCACCTGCCGAGGGCAGGTCCAGTCCTACTAACATTCCTGTTTTTCCCCCTAGTTCCTTTATCCTACCAAGTTTTGCGTGGTTCTATATATTCTTTTCTGCTGGTCAAGTCCTCCCATCTGCTCTCAGCTGGTGTTCTGCATGCACTTCTGTGTCTGAAGGTGTATTCCTGATGTATCCGTGAGAGAGATGTTCTTCACGTCCACCTGCCTCTCTGCCATCTTGTTCTCTCCTCAATGACATTTTTTGTTGAAAAAGAAAAATCCACCTAAAGTTTATGTGAATCTCAAGGGACTCCAAAGAGCCAAAACAATCTTGAAAAAGAAGGAAAAAGTTGGAAATCTCACACTTCTTGATTTCAAAACACATTATAAAACTACAATAATCAAGATAGTGTGGTACTGGCTAAAGACAGACTATATAGATCAATGAAGAGAATGGAAAGCCTAGAAATAAACCCTCACATATATGGTCAAGTGATTTTCTACAAGTGACCAAAACAACTCAATGTGGAAAGGACAGTCTCTTAAAAAAATGGTGCTGGGAAAACTGGATATCCACGAGCAGAAGAATGAAGCTGGACTCTTACCTTAAACCACATAAAAAAAAAAATAATGTGAAAAGGACTGAAGACCTATATGAAAGATCTAAAACTATAAAACTCTTAGAAGAAAACATTGGGGAAAAGCTTCATGATGTTGGTTCAGCAATGGTTTCTTGGATATGACACCAAAGACAGAGACAACAAAATTTTAAAAAAGGGGAATACATCAAACTTAAAAAATTCTGTGTAAATGGGAATGTGCACGTGTGCTAAGTCACTTCAGTTGTGTCCAACTCTTTGCAACCCTATGGACCGCAGCCTGCCAGGCTCCTCTGTCCATGGGATTCTCTAGGTGTGAATACTTGAGTGAGTTACCATGCCCTCCTCCAGGGGTCCTTCCCAATCCAGGAATCGAGCCCATGTCTTTTATGTCTCCTGCATTGGTAGACAGGTTCTTTACAATTAGTGCCACCTGGGAAATGCAAGGTTAAGTGTAGATGAAATAAGATTTGTAATCACTGAGATAATTTGATAATTAGAAGAAACTAATTTGATGTTTAGTTAAATCCAATTATGTTTTTACTTAGTGCTTTAGTATTTTAAATAATTTATATTGTATTATTTATATGTGGATTTTTAAATATGGCTATAGTTGTGGACTTTCAGGTGGTCCAGTGGTTAAGAATCTACCTGCCAATGCAAAGGACATGGGTTCGATACCTGGTCTGGGAAGATTCCACATGCCGCCAGGGCAGCTAAGCTCATAAGCCACAACTTACTGAAGCCTGTGTGTCCCAGAGCCCATGCTCTGCAACAAGAGAAGCCATTGCAATGAGAGGCCTGCATATTGCAACTAAAGAGAGTAGCCCCCGCTGCTTGCCGCAACAAGAGAAAGCCCTCGTGCAGCAACCAAGACAAAACATAAATAAAATTTTAAAAAATGTCTGTAGTTGTGTTAGTTGATGACACTGAATTTAATTGGGGTGACAGTGATAGCAGTTAAGGAACCACTTTCCCAGTCTCCTTTAATGCCAATGATATTAAATGGGTGTGTTCCATAGTGCTTACAGGAAGTCTCTTTGAAAGAGAGAAGACAGCTCTATCCTTATTACTCAATCCTGCTGTGCAGGACATGTGATGACAGCTCTTATTGCCACTTTGAACTGTGAAAAGATGAGCTGGGAAGAGCCTGCATCTCTGGAGCTGCCATACTAGATTTCTTTCACATAAGTTTCTATCTTGTTTGTTATTTTTATTTAGAAGTTACTATTATTGGCAGTTGGGGAGGAGGAAGTTAAAGCAGCTGGCCTCCAATTTTTTGGTGTGTGTGTGTGTGTGTGTGTGTGTGTGTGTGTGTGTGTTGTGGGAAGCAAAGAGAAACACTCCCAGGAGGCAAATGGCCCTGCATGTGTGTGTGAGTGTCTTGTGGGGAGCAAAGAGAAACACTCCCAGGAGGCAAGTGACTCTGACTAGTTTTTTCTCACTGGGCCTGCAGGTAATTAGACCAGGAGTTGGCAAAGTATGTCTCATTGGCCAGCTACCTGTTTTAAAAATAAAATTTTATTGGAACACAGCTATACCCATTTATTTATGTATTGTCTGTGGTTGCTTTTGTGCTATGCTAGCAGAGTTGAGTAGCTGCAGAGACTGTATGGCCCATAAAGCATAAAAGATTTGTAGAAAAAGTTACGCTGACCCCTGAAATAAACTAATGATACATGCTAGGGGGGAAGAGTCTTTTTCTATAGAATGCCCTGAGTAGGACATACCTGGATAAGTATTACTTAAAGTTAATAAACCCATAATCTATGAGGATGGCTCCCTGATGACTGCCACAGAAGCCATCCGACTCTCTGGAATATAATATGGAGATGTTTTGTTACCTACATGCTTCCTACTACATGAAATAATAGCCCTCAGAACCTTGTTTGGAGCTTGTCTCTACTAACCTCTGTTTTTAAACTCTGTTCTGCCCTATTGGTCTCCTTCTCTATGCTTATGCCAATATCCATAATATTTGATTAACTGTAGAGGTTAGCTGCATAGCTGAAGAATTAAGATCATGCTGAGCTTTGTCTTTAATGGATACCAAACTTTTCTTGCTGCCCTTTTATTTCTTTGTGTAATGTTATATAAAACTTATGTTTTGTTATGTAGTGGTATTTCGTACTTCACTCAGATTCCTTTCAATCCTTTTTCCCCTTTGCTTTTTGGATACTTTTCTTAGAGCCTCCTCTGCTCAAAGACTGTGAGCAAGAAGTACTTATGAATTTATGGTCCCAGGGTAGTTCTTTTCTTATGATGAATGTGTGAGAGAATATGAAGACTCCAGCTCCCTTGCCTGAGGTAGGGACAATCCCGAGGTACACATTTCACTCTGGAATTCTTTGCATGTTCAGGATGAAGCTACCCTTTGCAGGACTGAGAGCCTAACCTTGGGTGACTTCCTTGCCTGTCCTTCTCCCATTGCCCTAGCTAGTTTCCTCTCGGAGTACTTTCTTTCTTGCATAGAAATCCTTTCTCAGGGTCTGCTCCTGGGGAATCCAACTTATGACACCTAAGAAGTAAAGAATACCCATGAATTTACCTTTTAAAATTGATGTTGAGATTTGCAGTCATGACAGCTCCTCCTGATATACTTGCACATGAACCAAGAGCAGCATCTATCATTGTTGCCATGGCACCTCCATGAAGGAATCTAGGTACAACAGGAGGAAACGAGAAAGGTATTCAGAAGTTCTGAGAACAGCCCCTTCAGAGACAAAAATTATCCAAGCATCCCATATAATTTATTTCTGAAAGTTCCACTTATTTAATAGTTCATGTTCAAGGTACTAAATATCAAATTATGTTCATGTTCTTCACATCTTTGTTTTGTTCATAGCATAATACTGTAGTATTTGTAACAAAGCTAGAACCTAATAATAATGAGGTCACAAGTAAGCAAAAAGCTAAAATGCAATTTAGGAAATTTATGTTTGTATCAAACTAACTATATATATCATTGTTTAAAAATTTAGGAAATGCAGACAAACAGAAGAGAAAGAAACTAAAGATTATAAGGCCATCTGCTGCTGTTGCTAGGTCAGAGAAGGGAACTCTCCTATACTGTTGGGGGGAATGCAAGTTGGTACAGCCACTAAGGAGAACAATATTGAGGATCCTTAGAAAACTAAAAATAGAGTTACCATATGATCCAGCAACCCCACTCCTGGGCATATATCTAGATGAAAGCGTGCTAAGTCACTCAGTCATGTCCGACTCTTTGTGGCTCCATGGACTGTAGCCCACCAGGTTCCTTTACCCATGGGATTCTCCAGACAAGAATACTAGAGTGGGTTGCCATGCCCTCCTCCAGGGGATCTTCCTGACCCAGGGATCAAGCCCATATCACCTGCATTGCAGGTGGATTCTTTACTGCTGAGCCACCTTCAGGGAACCCTATTAAGGCCATCTAATGACAAACCATTATTAACATGTTAATGATACTCTCTAAAATTATATGCTTGCACTATGTCCTATGCTTTTGTCATTTAATACTTTATATCTCTCTCTCTCTCTATATATATATATATCCATGTCAGTAAATATATATATTTATAATATATGTCTATATTACCACTTGAATGCCTTTATTGTAGTCAATTGATACAAGGTGATACTATAAGATACTCTCTTAGATCCACATTTCTAGGCTATCATTCTTACCCAGGTATTCCTTGCAGGTAAGGACCTCCTTGAAACAAACAAACTGTCTTTTTCTCATCATTATTATTGAATATCACATATTCAAAGCCCAGGCCGTCCTCAAAGCCTCTGGTGAAGAGCTGGGCCTGTGATAATCCTTCTTCTTCCACAAGATTTGAGTCTGCAGGGCAATCAGATGGATGCGCACATGAGAAACAGGTATGAGAAAAACACCGTGTCAGAGACAAATATCTGTTCCCTGCGAGAATCACAGGTCAATGGATGATTGATTAAAATGCCAGCCAGGTGCAAAATCGAAGGGGATGGGAGAGTTCCAAAGAAACAGAATACAGGATATTTGCTCCTGTGGAATTGGCCTAAGTGGGGACACAGTAAAAAATAAATGAACTCAAAGTACTAACACATGGCAATCAGGAAATACAGTACATAAATGTGAAGGGAATATGGAATAATATAATAAAGTATAGGCAGAAATCCTTCTTCAAATAAGTGCAGTTTAAATGGGATTTAAAGAAAGTGAGGAATGTAATAGTAGAGAAGTTTTCCTTGCAGACATGAGTTTAACCTGAGCAGAAGACAGATATTATACTGAATCAGAAACTGAGCCAGTTCAACCCAATATTCAATGTGATTATGATGCTTGAGTCTGAAACTCAGGGTCAGAACCATTATGGTTCATGAAATCAAGTTAGTGGGTTGTAAGTCTTTAAAAAGAAACTTAAAAAAAAAATCCTCATGCTTCACATATATCCTGGATAAGTACTAGTGTACTCATTTAGATATGTTTTCTCAGTTATACAACTGTGCACAAGTTGTGTGTTCTGGGTTGTGAATCAAAATGTAGGTAACTTCAAAGTAAAGTCTAAAACTACTACTCTGAGGGAAGGGCATATTTCTTCTTTCATATCCATTTTAAGATTTAATTCCCCAAACTCTCAGCTTTCTTTTACAGCTCATCATGATTTGCTATGTATAATGCTGTTTCCTTTATTGCTACAAGATTTACATTTGCAAACTTGGAAAAGGACATGAGATGAGAAGATCTAGGGGAAGTGGGGAAGACAAGAAAAGATGCCAGTTATTTATGCCTTGAGCATTTGGTGGCAGACACACTGTCTTTTGGACTCCATGTGCTGAACAACTGGCACATAGCACACACTATGTTCATTCTAGCAGTTGTTGAGAAATTGAATGATTTGAAGAGCCAAAGAAACTTAAATTGATAATCAGTCTCATGGCACAGTATAAAGAGTCTTGTCCTGGGAGTCGGAAAATTGTTTGTGACTTAGCTTTGGCCTAGAATTTGCTCCTTTCTCTATACTTTCTTCATACAGCAAGTAGATAAATCTAAATGACCCCTAACGTTTGTTCCAACTCTGACATTCTGGCACTTCAGGATAAGATAACATCTGTTCGGTTCGATTCAGTCACTCAGTCGCGTCCGACCCTGCGACCCCATGAATCACAGCACACCAGGCCTCCCTGTCCATCACCAACTCCCGGAGTTCACTCAGACTCACATCCATCGAGTCAGTGATGCCATCCAGCCATCTCATCCTCTGTTGTCCCTTTTTCCTCCTGCCCCCAATCCCTCCCAGCATCAGAGTCTTTTCCAATGAGTCAACTCTTCGCATGAGGTGGCCAAAGTACTCAAGTCTTTGTAATTTTTGACTTAGGATTTCAAAACTTCTGGTCTAGATTACTAAACATTGAGGTTACCTCATAAAAATGGGGAAAAAAGAGATGGTGGGAAAGTCTGTTAGAAATGCAGGCTCTTGGGCTCTACTCCTGACCTATTGAAGCTGAGCCTACAGTTTAACAAGATTCCCAGCTGCTTCATATTCATGTTAAAATCTGAGAAGAACTGGTTTTTTAATACATGAGATAACACTGAAGGTAGCAGAAGAGTAACATGATAAAAATTTGCATTCAGAATCTCTGCCAGCGGGATGAAAGGAGGCTGATAAAGAAACATGAGTAAGGGGCTTCCCTGGTGGCTCACTGGTAAAAGAATCCACCTGCCAATGCAGGGCACACAGATTTGATCCCTGTTGGGGAAGATCCCACATGCCAAGGAGCAACTAAGCCCGTGTGCCACTTGAGCCTGTGTTCTAGAGCCCACACTATGCAGCTAGTGAACCCTGTGGGCCACAGAGCCCTGCTCTGCAGCAAGAGAAGCCTGCATACTGCATCAAAGAGTAGCCCCTGCTTGTTGCAACTAGAGAAAAGCCCACACGTCAACTAGAGAAAAGCCCACACCTCAACTAGAGAAAAGCACACACAGCAACGAAGACCCAGCATAACCAAAACTGAATAAATAAATAAAAATTAAAAAAGAGAGCCTATTTAAAAAAAAGATGAGAAGATCACTGAAACACTATCAAATCACAACCACCAAACTTTTCTGAGTCGAGGGGTGGTTTTCTCCAGCTTTGTGGGGACCTGTGCAAATAAGTGGTGGCAGATGACTGGATTCATCCAGGGCTGAGGTTATCCCACACAAGTATGCTAAAGAAGTTCAGATAAAAGAGGGCTATGGAGAGAGTGAGAAAGTAGAGGATTTGATGAGATGACAGTCTTGATGAGGCCAAATAATTTTTTCTGTAGGGCCTTTGCACAAGTAAGCTGGTAGGAAAAAGGTTGTAGTCCAAAAAAGGACATCTAAATGTGTGAATTTAGAGGTTGTGCATTTTCTGAAGATGAAAAGGCTCAAGATGTCTATGCGAGCGTGTTGCTGGGGCCGTGCAAAAGAAAGTTTATGAGGAGGTAAATAAACCAAGTAGCCATGATGTGGATGCTGTGTTGCCGAGAATGGTGTATGGAACTGGGTAGAGAGGAAGACAGTTAACCCAGTGCTGAAATGCTCAGCATATGAGGGAGAGGTTGGTAGATGACAGCTACAAGAAGAGGAAGTTGAGAGTGATAAAGTCAGAAGGTATAAACCTCAGAAGGAATGGGGGTTTTCTAAGAAGCAGAGGAAGTAATGATTTGAAAGCAAGTGTGGGTAGAAGAGAGGACCTCAAACTCCTCCCTAGTCTGAGAGAGTCAAGTTTCAGGCTAGAGAGGGCAGTTAGGTTGGATGAAAGGAGGAACAGAAACATGTGGGAACTGAACCTTGGAAACCACTGATATTTACAGGGTGGATAGAAGGAGAAAGGGAAAATTGCTCAGAGAAGTTTGTGAAAGCCAACAGACATAACATTTCAAGGAGAATGAAATTAATAGCTACATCGAGCACAGTAAGGACTGAAAAATGTCCATCAAATTTGACAATTAGGTTGCTAGTGGCTTAAGTGAAGAAATTTCAGTAGAGCTATTAGCATAGAAGCCAAACTGCACTGGTTAAGTATATTCAATTAATTGTGTGAGGTGTTCAATAGTTAGAACGGAATTAGTACTACAAACTGCTAAATTTCCCCCTCTATAAAATAGTTAATTCTTATTTCTCTCTACACTGGTAGTTCTATAAAGAAACTTGTAAATTACCATTTTTATTGGTAAAAGTGGTTTTATTTTTGTTTCATTCCTTCAGCAAATACTGAAGTACTCAGCAAATGCCATGAGGAAACCGAGGCAAGGAAAGGTAAAGTAACTTGCCCAAGGTAACACAGCTTTAAATTGTGGAAGCAAAATTTGAACCCACTCACTAAATTTTAACCATTAGATTAGGAAGCTATCTTTTGGATGGCCTCTAAAGCCATGTGACTGAATTAAATTACCAACAGAGTATAGTGAAGAAAGGAGTACTAAGGTTGGAGACATGGGGCATCCTAACACCAAGTTTGAGGACAGGAGGAACTGGCAAAAGAAACTAAAAGGCAAGAGGCAGTGAAGTAGAAGAATGTGGTGTCTTGGAAGCCACGATCAAGGGGAAAGGAGTCGTCAGCTGTGCCAAAAGCTAAGTGAGGTCATTGGTTAGCAACATGAAGGTCATGGGTGACAGCAGTTCTGATGGAGTGGTGTGAGTGAGAGTCTGCCTGGAGACGGTTTAAGAGAGACTAGGAAGAAAGAAACTGAGATGTGGCATGTCTGTACGCTGATGAGAAAGATGGAGCAGAGAAGGGATGTCCTTAAGTAGGCCAAAGGGATACAGTGCACACATCGACAGCTTGACCTCTCGTTAGAGTATGGTTACTTCATTCACCACAGGACAAAGCACAACATCAGGCACAGATACGGGGAAGAAGCAGGGGTTGTTTGGAAATTCTCTTCTGATTCCTTTGATTCTATGAAACAGGAGACAAGAGCAGCTAAGAGTAAGGCTTGAGACAAAGAAGATAGGAAACAATCATCCAGGAGAGCAGGAGAGTGAGGAGACAAGGGAAAAATGAAATACGATGGCCAGGCAACATTAACAGCCTACCCGGGGTCCTTAAACAAATAAACAAGCATCATGGGAAGTCCCTGGCTATCCAGTGGTTTGGGCTCTCTGTTCCCAGTGCAGGTGGCATGGGTTCTAATCCTGGTTGGGAAACTAAGATACAGTAAGTCGCACAGCATGGCTAAAAGAAAAAAGAAAACAACCCCCAAAATCACAATCCCCAAATGCCTCCTTAAAGATATGTTTACATGATTGAAAGGTAATGAATAAAATGAGAAATATTTGTAAAAACTTCATGAAGTCAGGAACCCTATCTGTGCACTCAGGCTTGTTTCAGGAATATGCTTTGTAGAGCACAGATCCTCAATGGATAGTTGCTGAATGAACATACAAAAGGTGTTGCAAATAAGAAAACAGAAAGGCTGACTCTAAAATTAAAGAATGTATATGTTTTAGGCAAACACACACACACACACACACACACACACACACACACACACACACACACCCAATATGCTACTGGAGATCAGTAGAGAAAAAACTCCAGAAAGAATGAACAGATCGAGCCAAAGCAAAAACCACACCCAGTTGTGGATGTGACTGGTGATGAAAGTAGAGTCCGATGCTGTAAACAGCAATATTGCATAGGAACCTGGAATCAGGAACCTGGATCAAGGCAAACTGGAAGTGGTCAAACAGGAGATAGTAAGAGAGAACATTGACATTTTAGGAATCAGCAAACTAAAATGGACTGGAATGGGTGAATGTAACTCAGATGACCATTATATCTATTACTGTGGGCAAGAATCCCTTAGAAGAAATGGAGTAGCCATCATAGTAAACATAAGAGTCCAAAATGCAGTACTTGGATGTAATCTCAAAAATGACAGAATAATCTCTGTTCATTTCCAAGGCAAACCATTCCATATCACAGTAATCCAAGTCTATGCCCCAACGAGTAATATTGAAGAAGCTGAAGCTGAACAGTTCTATGAAGAGCTACAAGACCTTCTAGAACTAACACCCCAAAAAGATGTCCTTTTCATTATAGGAGACTGGCATGCAAAAGTAGAAGAAAAAGAAACACCTGAAGTAACAGGCAAATTTGGCCTTGGAGTATAGAATGAAGCAGGACAAAGGCTAGTAAAGTTTTGCCAAGAGAACACACTGGTCATAGCAAACACCCTCTTCCAATAACAAGAGAAGATTCTACATATGGACATCACCAGATGGTCAATACTGAAATCAGACTGATTATATTCTTTGCAGCCAAACATGAAGACGCTCTATACAGTCAACAAAAATAAGATCAGGAGCTGACTGTGGCTCAAATTATGAACTCCTTATTGCCAAATTCAGACTTAAATTGAAGAAAGTAGGGAAAACCACTAAATCATTCAGGTATGATCTAAATCAAATCTCTTATGATTATACAGTGGAAGTGACAAATAAGGGACTAGATCTGACAGTGTGCTTGAAGAACTAGGGATGGAGGTTCGTGACATTGTACATGAGGCAGTGATCAAGACCACCCCCGAGAAAAAGAAATGCAAAAAGGCAAAATGGTTGTCTGAGGAGGCCTTACAAATAGCTATGAAAAGAAGGGAAGCGAAAGGCAAAGGAGAAAAGGTATACCATTTTGAAAAGGGTATACCCATTGAATGCAGAGTTCCAAAGAACAGCAAGGAGACATAAGAAAGCCTTCCTCTGTGGTCAATGCAAAGAAATAGAGGAAAACAATAGAATGTGAAAGAGTAGAGATCTCTTCAAGAAAATTAGAGATACCAAGGGAACTTTTCATGCTAATAAAGGAAATAAATGGTACGGACCTAACAGAAGCAGAAGATATTAAGAAGAGGTGGTAAGAATACAAAAAACTATACAAAAAAGATCTTCATGACCCAAATAATCACGATGGTGTGATCACTCAACTAGGGCCAGACATCCTGGAATGAAAGTGAAGTGGGTCTTAGGAAGTATCACTACGAAAAAAAGCTAGTGGAGGTGATGGAATTCCAGTTGAGCTTTTTGAAATCCTAAAAGATGATGCTGTGAAAGCGCTGCACTCAATATGCCAGCAAATTTGGAAAACTCAGCAGTGGCCACAGGACTGGAAAAGGTCGGTTTTCATTCCAATCCCAAAGAAAGGCAAACCAAATAATGCTCAAACTACTGCACAATTGCACTTATCTCACAAGCTAGCAAAGTAATGCTCAAAATTCTCCAAGCCAGGCTTCAGCAATACGTGAATCCTGAACTTCTAGATGTTCAAGCTGGATTTAGAAAAAGCAGAGGAACCAGAGATCAAATTGTCAACATCCGCTGGCTCATCAAAAAAGCAAGAGAGTTCCAGAAAAACATCTATTTCTGCTTTATTGACTATGCCAAAGCCTTTGACTGTGTGGATCACAATAAACTCTGGAAAATTCTGAAAGAGATAGGAATACCAGACCTGACCTGCCTCCTGAGAAATCTGTATGCAGGTCAAGAAGCAACAGAACTCGACATGGAACAACAGACTGGTTCCAAATAGGAAAAGGAGTACATCAAGGCTGTATATTGTCACCCTGCTTATTTAACTTATACGCAGAGTACATCATAAGAAAGATTGGGCTGGATGAAGCACAAGCTGGAATCAAGATTGCCGGGAGAAATATCAATAACCTCAGACATGCAGATGACACCACACTTATGGCAGAAAGCAAAGAAAAACTAAAGAGTCTCTTGATGAAAGTGAAAGAGGACAGTGAAAAAGTTGGCTTAACGCTCAACATTCAGAAAACAAAAATCATGGCATTTGGTCCCATCACTTTATAGCAAATAGATGGAGAAACAGTGGGAACAGTGGCAGACTTAATTTTGGGGGGCTCCAAAATCACTGCAGATGGTGACTGCAGCCATGAAATTAAAAGACGCTTACTCTTTGGAAGAAAAGTTATGACCAACCTAGACAGCGTTATTAAAAAGCAGAGACATTACTTTGCCAACAGAGGTCCATCTAGTCAAGCCTNCAGACTTAATTTTGGGGGGCTCCAAAATCACTGCAGATGGTGACTGCAGCCATGAAATTAAAAGACGCTTACTCTTTGGAAGAAAAGTTATGACCAACCTAGACAGCGTTATTAAAAAGCAGAGACATTACTTTGCCAACAGAGGTCCATCTAGTCAAGCCTATGGTTTTTCCACTAGTCATGTATACATATGAGAGATGGACTATAAAAAAAGCTGAGTGCTGAAGAATTGATGTTCTTGAATTGTGGTGTTGGAAAAGACTTTTAAGTGTCCTTTGGACTGCAAGGAGGTCCAACCAGTCCATCCTAAAGGAAATCAGTCCTGAATTCGAAGGACTGATGTTGAAGCTGAAACTCCAATACTTTGGCCACCTGATGAAAAGAGCTAACTCATTTGAAATGACCCTGAGGCTCGGAAAGATTGAAGGCAGGAGGAGAAGGAGACTACAGAGGATGAGATGGCTGGATGGCATCACTGACTGAATGGACATGAGTTTGGGTAAACTCCGGGAGTTGGTGATGGACAGGGAGGCCTGGTGTGCTGCGATTCATGGGGTCGCAAAGAGTCAGACACGACTGAGCGACTGAACTGAACTGAACTGGACTATACAATCCAGTCCATGATATTCTCCAGGCCAGAATACTGGAGTGTGTAGATGTTCCCTTCTCCAAGGGATCTTTCCAACCCAGGGATCAAACCCCGGTGTCCCGCATTGGAGGCAGATTCTTTACCAACTGAGCCACCAGGGAAGCTCCCAATCCATTTTCTATTACAAAACAACTGACGTTAACTTTTTGCAAGGGAGAAATATCAATAACCTCAAAAATTTACATATAAAGGAAACCTCCATCTCTGTGNCCAGGGATCAAACCCCGGTGTCCCGCATTGGAGGCAGATTCTTTACCAACTGAGCCACCAGGGAAGCTCCCAATCCATTTTCTATTACAAAACAACTGACGTTAACTTTTTGCAAGGGAGAAATATCAATAACCTCAAAAATTTACATATAAAGGAAACCTCCATCTCTGTGTCAGTAAGAGACAGAAAACTTTGTATCACAAGAGAATCTTTTCAAGGGAGAAAGCAACAACTTACATCTTTTCCTGGTAAGCTCCCCATACTGCCTCCTATCCCCAACCCTTTTCTTTTGTCTTTAGTTGAAATGGTATTTAACCCAGTGGCTTAGACCATCTAGGGGAGTTACTCACTACTTTCCCCTGGCTATCTCCCAGGTATACATGAGGTATATGTGCTAATAAATTTCCTTAAAAAAAAGCAATGGGTAGAAAAGCTGGCCGTACATTGTTCCTCCCAATTCCTATATGAGGAATCTCTTTTGTTGTTATTAAAGTGCATCTATTTTTTTTTCACAGCATATATTACCATCTGACTTACCTTGTTTTCATTACTTAGTGGCTGGTCTCTCATTACTCCAGAAGGGCAGAGATTTTAGGTAAAAAAAAGAAACAAAAAACCAAGTACAGCATCTTAAGCAGGTTCCCTGGTGTGTGTTTCCTCCCTCCCTTCTTATTTCTCTTCTTTCTACAAGTATGTATAAGGCACTTACTATGTACTGGGTACTATTCTAAGCACTGGAGATATAGTGGGGAATAAAACATACAAAAACATCTCTGCCTTTATGAAGCAAACACTCTAGTGGTGAGAGATAAACCATTAAACAAACACAAAGCATTGTCTTATGGAGATAAGTACTATGGAAAAAATAAATATATACCTTAAAATGCATATTATTAAGTGAAAGAAAACAATCTGAAAAGACTACATACTGTATGTAGTTTGGAAGAGGCAAAATCATGAAGAGAGTGAAAAGATCAGTGGTCATTAAGGGTTTGGAGGGAGGAAGGAGAGGTGAACAGAAGGAACACAGTGAATTTTTAAGGCAGTGGAACTATTCAGTGCGATACATGTCATTATACATTTGTCAAACTTCATAAAGTATTACACAATGAATGAGCCCTGATGTAAACTATGGACTTAAGTTCATGTTACCAATACAGTCTCATCATCATAACAAATATACTTTACTATCACAAGATATTAATCAATGGGAATCTGGCAGAGGGAAGTAAGGGATATTTGAGAACTCTGCACTTTCCACTCTTTTCACTATAGACCTGAAAGTGAAAGAAAGTGAAAGTGAAGTTGCTCAATTGTGTCTGACTCTTTGCAACCCCATGGACTGTAGCCCATCAGGCTCCTCCATCCATAGGATTCTCCAGGCAAGTGTACTGGAGTGGGTTGCCATTTCCTTCTCCAGGGGATCTTCCTGACCCGGGGATTGAACCTGGGTCTCCCACATTCCAGGTAGACGCTTTAACTGCTGAGCTACCAGGGAAACCCAATAGACCTGAAACTACTACTGCTAAAAAAAAAAAAAAAAACTATTAATTAAAACACATACAGGACAGGAAGTGCCATGTGTATATGTTGGAGGTGGGGTGGTCTGCCATGGGAGTTTAGAGTCTGTGAGATGAGGGGGTGACTTGAGTGTTCTGAGCTTCCTAGGGGGACAGAGTCACATACTGGGATAAATAGTAAATTAAGGTTAGTGATGATAGCCTCAGGACAGAAAGGTGATGAGAATGTGGGAGGGGGGAGGCTTTCTGGGGCCCCTTCCTGCTAATGCTGATGATGATGCCATGGTGGGGGCAGTCTTGTTAATGGCGATAGACTGTATGCTTTCCCACAATCTGCAAAATTTATTGAGATTTCTGGCCTATAAAACTGGAGAATATAGCAACCCCCCTGCACTTTCCTCCTTCCTTTTTCAAGTGATAACTAGTGCTTCAATCTGTTCTTAGTTTTATAGTTGATATTTAAGTATTCTATTATGGGAGAGTAGATGTTCCTACCAAGGAAATAGGTCTTGAAGTCTTCAATCTTTTGAGTAGATCTATGTTTATATGAAGGCAAACGTTCCCAGGAGCCGTCTTCACATTTCTTCATAAACTGCTCAAAAAGGAGTTTTAAGTCCTTGCTCCAGCTGGGGTTGGGGAGAGCCCAGTCCTTATGAATGGCTTTCTCAGTAGAAAACAACCTCTAAAAGGAGAAAAAGGAGAGTAAAGGAAGGTGCATCCTATTTCACAACATATTCTATTTTCTAAGACTATCTTATTGTTTTTCCTCTTCCCTAAAGCTTGTCATTTTGAAGTGGAAACAAATTTCTAGCATCACCTGGTCCTCCCTCTTTATAAGAAATGGGAGATTGAGAGGATAAATGATTTGCTCAAAGTCATCCAACTAGCTAGTGGCAGAGTTGGTATTAAGTCCAGGTCTGCAGAGCCCCTTCTTTTTCTCAAACCTTAATGAAGCACAGGTGAGCCAGAAATTGGTGATTAAGAAAGATGAAGGTCAGACAACTTTCTCTATGTAAAAGGTGCTACCAGTTAGAAACACACAGGAAGCCAGAGCACAGGGGAGAGGTATTCATCTCAGATTGCATAATCAGGGAGGGGGTCCTTTGACTTGAATCTTCACTAGATTCAATTAGACAAGTAGAAATCAGCCAGATAGAGTATTGTAGGCAAAGGAATATTGTGTGCAAAGGCACGGAGACATGAAACAGTTTTGAGGGGGCTTACAACAACCATATGAAGTATGTACTAATTATATCCCCGTTTTACAGATGATGAAACTAAGGGCTCAGGACTTACCTGGTGTCCAGTGGTTAAGAGTCTGCCTTCTAATGCAGGGGAGTTGGGTTTGATCCCTGGCTGGGGAACTAAGAACCCACATGCCGAGGGGCAACTATGATAGCGGACTGCAGCGAGAAGCCTTGCAATAGTGCGCTAGAACTAAGAGAAGCCCTATGTGCTGCAAGGAAGACCAGTGCAGTCAACAAATAAGTAAATAAACAAATAAAAGAAACAAGGCCTCAAGGAAGTTTGGCATTGTTTCAGTACAAGGGGAGGAGCAAGGGCCTGACTGTGAGACTGGTTTTAACCAGACACAATTGTATCTGCAGTGCTCTTGGTGGGATTTTAAACAAGGGAGTGACAAGATCAGATTTGGTCATAACATGAAAGATAGTGAGAGTGATTTCAAGATTGGAATGAGAGGGCCTTGTCTGGAAGCTACTGGAGTAACTCAGCTGAAAAATTATGAGTGCACGAAGCACAACTGGTGACTAACTGGATAAAGGAGAGTGAGGGAAGAGGAAAAATACCAGCGCTAATCCCAGGTTTCTGAACTATGCAACAAAGTCGGTGAAAGAGCTAAATGTTCTTTCAGAAAGAGAACAGAAAGACAGCACAAAGAAAGAGGAGGAGGAGGCTGGAGGAGAAGAGTTCTTGGCGTCACAATAACCGCAGCTTCCACCAGTGCTATTTCCCTGTAGCATTCAGCACTGCTACCACACCAGTGCCCTCACAGTAGGTGGAAGGGTACAGGGGCCCTGGAGGATGAGGGACAAAGTGTCGCCTAGGGAGCTGAACAAAGCAAATGTCCACAGGCATCACAAAGGAAAATCAGTTACTGTGACTCGTGCAGAGGTCCTAGAACATTAAGATTGCAGACGCTATCACCTCTGTGGTAGTCTACTTCCAGTCACCCTTATCAAGTCAAAGTATCTACAACACTCAGACTACACCCAGCGTACAGGGAGGTACACTTACTGTGATGGAATAACCAGACAAATAGGCTTCTGCTGACCTCAGGCTTGGGTCCTGATCAAATGGTGAATTTAGGGAGCCTGTCTTAAGAACTCTATGGAACTAAAAACTTCCTAGCTATAAAAAGTCTTGACTTCTTGAGGGGAAATATGAGTAAGACTGAGACTACTCCACTCCCTAGCCCAATACTTGTACCTTTGTGTTTCGTTCCTATGGTTTTGGATTGGCTTGTCCCTTCAGATCTTCAGCTCAAAAATTTTGGTAAGGAAAGAAAAGAAAAACAAAAAAAACCCCTTTAACCCATGTANTTGAGGGGAAATATGAGTAAGACTGAGACTACTCCACTCCCTAGCCCAATACTTGTACCTTTGTGTTTTGTTCCTATGGTTTTGGATTGGCTTGTCCCTTCAGATCTTCAGCTCAAAAATTTTGGTAAGGAAAGAAAAGAAAAACAAAAAAAACCCCTTTAACCCATGTATTATCTCTTCATATTAATATAACTAATGGTAAAATTTTGATATATTTCCTCCAAGTTTTTGTAACTGTTCTTAGTATACCTGTAATCTCAGTAAGAATTATCTTTTCTTTTACCTCATCACTTAAAATTCTTTAGTGTTGACTTTCTCATGTCCTTAATCTGTTATCACCATTTTCAACAGCAGAAAAATAGTCTTTTAAAATGATATACTATACTTTACTCAACCCTTTAAATTGCACATGTAAATTGTTTCCAATGTTTTGCTGCTTTAAATGAAAAGGACCATTGGAACATTATGAATATGGTATTTTCTCTACTTTGGATGATTTCCTTAGAATTTAGTTCCAATTGTGTAGTTTTTAAAGTACGTAAATTCTGGAAGTAAAATAACAGACACAACTAGTAATAAATTAGTGTGTATTGACCAATACTTGTCAACTGAGAGACAGAATAGGATGTGTAAGCTTTGGAGTTGTGAATTTGGGTTTACCCCATCTATAGTTTTCCTTCAAAATAGGAAACTCTAGGTTTGATCAGTTCTAGCATCCTTTTATGGACCAATGCAATAGAACTAATAGAAGACTTTTAGGAATTAGAATGACTCCCTGATCCTGGACTCTCCCACCTGACTTTTTAAAATATTTATTTTTAATTGGAGGATAATTACTTTATAATATTGTGGTTTCTGCCACAGATCAACATGAATCAGCCATAGGTATACATATGTTCCCTCTCTCTTGAACCTCCCTTCTACCTCCCACCCCATCCCATCCCTCTAGGTTGTCACAGAGCATGGATTTGAGCTCCATGAATCTTACAGCAAATTCTATTTATTTTACATATGATAATGTATATGTTGCAATGTTATTCTCAATTCGTCTCATCCTCTCCTTTCTCTACTGTGTCCACAAGTTTGTTCTTCATGTCTGTGTCTCCTTGGCTGCCCTGCAAGTAGGTTCATCGGTACTATCTTTCTAGATTCCATCTATATGTGTTATTACATATTTGTTTTTCTCTTTCTGACTTACTTCACTCCATATAATAGGTTCTAGGTTCATCTACCTCATTAGAACTGACTCAAATACATTCCTTTTTATAGCTAAGTAATATTCCATTGTTACATGTACCACAGCTTCTTTATCCATTCATCTGTTGATGGACACCAAGGTTGCTTCCATGTCCTGATATTGTAAATGGTGCTGCAGTGAACACAGGGTACATGTGTCTTTTTCAGTTATGGTTTCCTTCAGGGATATGCCTGATTGCTGGGTCATATGGTAGTTTTATTCCTAGTTTTTTTTAGGGAACCTCCATACTGTTCTCCATAGTGTCTGTATCAATTTACATTCTATCAACAGTGCAAGAGGGTTCCTTTTCTCTACACCCTCTCTAGCATTTACTGTTTGTAGATTTTTTTTTGATGGCCATTCTGACCAGTGAAAGGTGACACCTTATTGTAATTTTGATTTGCATTTCTTCAATAATGAGCAATGTTGAGCATCTTTTCACGTGTTTATTAGGCATCTGTATGTCTTCTTTGGAAAAATATCTCTTCAGGTCTTCTGCCTACTTTTTGATTGGATTGTTTGTTTTTCTGGTATGGAGCTGCAATAGCTGTTTATATATTTTAGAGATTAATCCTTTGTCAGTTGCTTCATTTGCCATTGTTTTCTTCCATTCTGAGGGCTGTCTTTTCACCTTGTTTATAGTTTCCTTCACTGTGCAAAAGCTTTTAAGTAGGTCCTATTTATTTATTTTTGTTTTTATTTCCATTACTCTAGGAGGTGGGTCATAGAGGATCTTGCTGTGATTTGTGTCAGAGAGTATTCTGCCTATGCTTTCCTCTAAGAGTTTTATCATTTCTAGTCTTACATATAGGTCTTTAATCCCTTTTGAATTTATTTTTGTGTATGTTGTTAGGAAGTATTTTAATTTCAGTGTTTTACATGTAGTTGTCCAGTTTTCCCAGCACCACTTATTGAAGATATTGTATTTTCTCAATTGTATTTTCTTGCCTCCTTTGTCAAAGATAAGGTGTCTATAGGTGAGCGGATTCAGCTCTGGGCTTTCTGTCTTGTTCCATCGGTCTATATTTGTTTTTGTTCCAATGCCATACTGTCCTGATGACTGTAGCTTTGTTGTATAGTTTGAAGTCAGTAAGGATGATTCCTCCAGTTTCATTCTTCAGTCTCAGGATTACTTTGGCTATTCAGGGTCTTTTGTGTTTCCATACAAATTGTGAAATTATTTTTCCTAGTTCTGTGAAAAATATCATTGGTAGTTTGATAGAATTGCATTGAATTTATAGATTGCTTCAGGTAGCATAGTTATTTTCACAATATTGAATCTTCCAATCCAAGAATATGATATATCTCTCCATCTGTTTGTGTCATCTTTGGTTTTTTTCATCACTATTTGATAGTTTTCTGCATACTGGTCTTTTGTCTCTTTAGGTAGATTTTCCTAGATATTTTATTCTTTTAGTTGCAGTGGTGAATAGGATTGTTTCCTTAATTTATCTTTCTGATTTTTCATTGTTAGTATATAAGAATGCAAGGGAGTTCTCTGTGTTAATTTTATATCCTGCGGTATTACTATATTCATTGATTAGCTCTAGTAATTTTCTGGTAGCATCCTTATGGCTTTCTATGTATAGTCTCATTTCACCTGCAAACAGCAAGAGTTTTACTTCTTTTTTTCTAATCTGGATTTCTTTTATTTCTTTTTCTTCTCTGATTGAGAAGCAGCCAGGATTTCCCAAACTACGCTGAATAATAATAGTAAGAGTGGGCACCCTTGTCTTGTTCCTGATTTTAGAGGAAATGTTTTCAGNGTATAGTCTCATTTCACCTGCAAACAGCAAGAGTTTTACTTCTTTTTTTCTAATCTGGATTTCTTTTATTTCTTTTTCTTCTCTGATTGAGAAGCAGCCAGGACTTCCCAAACTACGCTGAATAATAATAGCAAGAGTGGGCACCCTTGTCTTGTTCCTGATTTTAGAGGAAATGTTTTCAGGTTTCACTGTTGAGAAAAATGTTTGCTCTGGGTTTATCATATATGGCCTTTATTATGTTGAATATTTTCCTTCCCTGCCTACTTTCTGGAGAATACTTTTTTAAAAATGATAAATGGGTGTTAAATTTTATCAAAAGCTTTCTCTGCATCTGTTGAGATGATCATATGGTTTTTATCTTTCAATCTGTTAATATGATATATCACATTGATTTGTATATACTGAAGAATCCTTGCATCCCTAGAATAAAGCCCACTTGACCATGATGTATGATCTTTTAAATGTGTTGTTCAATTCTGTTTAGAATTTTTGCATCAAAGTTCATCAGTGATATTGGCCTGTAATTTTTTTTTTTTTTGGTAGCATCTTTGTCTGATTTTGGTATCAGGGTGATGGTGGCCTCATAGAATGAGTTTAGGAGTTTCTCCTGTCTGATTTTAACTTTGAAGTCTGAGGGAATTCAGCTAAATGTAACAAACTTTTTTTTTCCCTTTTAGGGCCACACTGTATGGCATGTGGAATCTTAGTTCCCCAACTAGGGATGGAACCTACGTCCCCTGCAGTGGAAGTGTGGAATCTTAGCCACTGGACTGACAGGGAAGTCCTGCAACAAACTTTTTTGACCCCTACTATATGCTCTGGTTCTGGGCCAGGTACAGGTAACATAAAGAGAGAAGACTTAGACCCGGTCCCCAAGTGCTTGTAGCCTTGAGTGTGAAAAATGCTACAACAGAAGTAGATACAGACACAGAAGAAGTGACTTTTAGGGAAAACTTCAAAAAGATGAGAACTGATATAGGTGGTTTCTAAAGGATGAAAAGTTCACTAAAGAAACAACAGGCAGGCTGCTCCAAGCAAAGGCAGAGAAATATGGGGGACTGCTACCCCAGGGACGGGGGAGTCTGGTGGGCTGCCGTCTATGGGGTTGCACAGAGTCGGACACGACTGAAGTGACTTAGCAGCAGCAGCAGCTAGGATTTCAGTCTTTATGGCTGAAAGGTACAAAGAGCACAGTAGCAAGATGGGATGGCAAAACAAAAGAGGGGTGACACTATAGTGGCTCTTTGGCTTTAATGAAAGCTTAGATTTCATCTTCTAGGTTAATGTTTCAAAAGGTCAATAGGAAAGACAATTTTACATGGCACAACAACAATAACATGTGTATTTTTAAATATTATAAAAGGACATAAATAGTGCATCACACTTTGATTTCGTAAGTGTTATTGCCTAGGATGAAGCTGTTTAAAGAAAAGGAGTCTTTAAAGACTCTTGAAGAATACATGCCAATTGAGTGGCAAAGTACTTTTTTTTTCCATTATGGAGTGCCTTGGGGAGTTTTAAGCAAGACAGTAACATGAACTGAGGTTTTAGGGAGCTCCCTCTGATGAAAAGGATAAATCGTAAGGTGAGAAGCAATGGTAAGGAAACCAGTTAAAAGACTGTTGCAGAGATCCAGGAGAAATATGGTCAGAAGCTGAACTAGGTAGAAAGGAATGAAAAAGATTTAAGAGATATCTAGGATATTGGGACCAAGGGTTGTAGAGACTGACTGATCATGGGGGAAGAGAAAGTAGAAGAGTTTTAGATAATTCTTTACTTGTGGTTTGAAGACTGGAGTGGACAGAAGGAAAAGAAAGAGGAGGTTTTGTTAACGTTTGTGTGAATGTCAGGAGGTGGAAAGTAGGAGAGCAACCATTAATTTTAGTTTGGGGAATGTTGAGTTTGGGACCACAGATAAACAGTATGATATTGTGAGAAACAAAAATAATGAAAGGTTCAGTTCAAGGAGATGAGAACTAAGTGATACTTGGAAGTAAAGGCACCTATAAATTCACAGGACAGACTCTGTGCATGAGGGATAAATGTTAGGGATAATCACTACTTTTTGTTGCCCTGAATAGGGGAAAGGTCTTGCTAGATGTTTGATTATGTGAGTTTCAAGCGGGGCTTAAGTTACAGCTTTTTAATGTATCTCCTTTTAAGACTAAGTTACTGAATCAAAAGAGGCATGATTTGTAAAGCCTGTAAGTACTACTGTTACAAAGCCCGTAAATATTGTTAAATATTCCCAACATAGACTACCAGACACCAACATATAATTAAAGAAATGAATCTATCTTTGTTGTGAGATTAGCACAGGACATTTTTCTTTTCCAACATATAAGATGGTGGTGTGGTTCAGTCACTAAGTCATGTCTGACTCTATGACCTCGTGGACTGCAGCATGCCAGGCTCCTCTGTCCTCCACTATCTCCTGGAGTTTCCTCAAGTTCATGTCCACTGAGTTAGTGATGACACAGGATTAATAATGGATTTACACTCTTTACTCTTTAAAAGTAAGTTGGCTGGGCTCTGGTTCTAAGGGAAATGCCGTAAAGCCCATGTTGTTGCCTCTGGAGAGCTTGAGGGGGTGGTTGGGCCTTGTTCTACCAAAGTGGCCTGCTTGCCTGTTGGGGAGCAGGGCATTGCAGTGCCCCTCTCTCAGCCTCAGTATTTGGTAAACAGAAGCCTCAGTGAGAAGAAATTTGCCAAACTGGCTGGCTTCATGGGTATCATGAATAACATTCAGAAACAGTGATCTAAATTCACTACTCAACTATAGTTGAATCTACAATCTACCCAGGGATTTATACCCAGGGTCAACTTGAAATCATGGTAGGAGAAACTGACTGCAGAACCTTGTTGACAAGCTACATAAATACAAAGAAAACATTGTGTGATGTGATTCTTATGGTCCAGGAGCGAAAAATACCTCATCATGTTGTCCTTGGTGCAGCCAGTCAATTTTTTTAAACTTAATGCTCACAATTCACATGCTTGAATCAAAGACCTTTGAAATAGAACTCAAAGATGCCGCACCTGACATTATCAAATAACTTGTGGAATTTGCTTATATCATGAGAATTTCTGTGAATAGAAACAATGTTCAGTCTTTGTTAGATGCAGCAAACTAGTACCAGACTGAATCTGTGAAAAAAATTTGATTTCTTTTTTTGGCTTTGCTGCGTCTTTGTTGCTACATGTGGGCTTTCTCTAGGTGCCGCTAGTCGGGTCTACTCTTTAGTTGAGGTAAGCAAGGCTTCTCATTGCAATGGCTTCTCTTGTTGCAGAGCATGGGATCCAGAGTGCTTGGGCTTCAATATTTGTGGCATGTGGGTTCAGAACTTGTAGCTTGCGGACTCCAGAGCATGGGCTCAGTTACCCCACGGCATGTGGAATCATCCCTGAGTAGGGGTCAAACCTATGTCCCCTTCATTGGCGGGCAGATTCTTAACCACTGGACCCGAGGGAGGTTTGTGTGTTGATTTTTTGAAAGAACAAGCTGATGCTTCAAACTGTCTCAGTTTAAGTGTGCTAGCAGAGTGTCCTGAATTGAAAGCAACAGCAGATGACTTTATTCATCAGCATTTTGTTGAACTGTTTAAAACTGATGAATGTCTGCAACTTGATGCCAAGCGAGTTACATATCTCCTCACCCAGGACACTCTGACTGTGAGAGTAGAGGATCAGGCTTCCCTGATGGCTCAAACAGTAACGAATCCACCTACAATGCTGGAGGCCTGGGTTGGATCCCTGGGTTGGGAAGATCCCTTGGAGAAGGGCATAGCAACTCACTCCAGTATTCTTGCCTGGAGAATTCCATAGATAGAGGAGCCTGGCGTGTTACAGTCCATGGGTCGCAAAGAGTCGGACACAACTGAGTGACTAAGCACACAGCACACAGTCTGGTGGTTAAAATATGGTGAACCTAATTGCCAGCCATTTATGGCTGACATCCTTGTTATGGGCTTCCCGGGTAGCTCAGCTGGTAAAGAATCTGCCTGCAATGCAGGAGACCCCAGTTTGATTACTGTGTCAGGAAGATCTGCTGGAGAAGGGATAGGCCACCCACTCCAGTATTCTGGCCTGGAGAATTCCATGGACTGTACAGTCCATGGGGTTGCAAAGAGTCAGACACAACGGAGTGACTTTCACATTTTCTTGTCAAAGTCAGGTTTCCACTTATAACAAAGAATTTAAGTAAAACAGTACAAACTGAACCACTTATTCAAGATAATCCTGAATGCCTTAAGATGGTGATAAGTGGAATGAAGTATCATTTCCTGTCTCTAGAAAATTGTGAAGAACTGGCAGAAGGCAAAAGGCCCAGAAGAAGGAAACGTGACTATTGAATAGCCCTATTTGGAGGCTCCCAACCAGTCTTGCAGATATTTTTTAACCCAAAATTGAAAAAAGAAGCATGTTCTGCATAAGCCTGGGAATGAGCCTATAACTTCAAAAAATGGCCCATACTTAATGCTCTTTTGTATACTCAACCCCAAATTTTTAGACTTCTAGTGAAAAATTTAAGTAATCGAGGAAACAAATATCAATAAAAACATCCTCATTTCATCAATTATTACTTATTCCCTACAGCTAATATCATTAGAATCCCATTATAATACTAATTAATATTTATATTAAAAGTATCACCCTTGGACTTCCCTGGTGGTATAGTGGATAAGAATCTGCCTGTCAATGCAGGGGACATGGGTTTGATCCCTGGTCCAGAAAGATCCCACATGCTGCTAAGCAACTAAGCCAGTGGATCACAACTACTGAGCCCATGCTAGAGCCTGGGAGCCACAACTACTGAGGCTGTGTGCTGCAATGACTGAAGCCTACACACCCTAGAGCCTGTGCTTCACAACAAAAGAAGCCACTGCAACAAGAAGCATGTGCTCTGCAACCAAGAGTAGCCCCTGCTCACTACAACTAGGAAAAAGCCCCAAGAAAGCCTGGGCACAGCCACAAAGACCCCGTGCAACCGAAATAAATAAACAAACAAATAAAAAGGTACCAGCCTCTCCTTTCTTTTTGCTAAAAACTTCATCTTGAAATTTTTCACTATTTACTATTACTTGAATATTTTAATATAAGTTAGTTGTCTTTATTATTTTTAATATTAAAATAATTGGGGAAGCTAGTTTTATTGTAAATTATTATTAGCTATCTTGAATCTTCCAAGGTGAACATTATTTAATTATTCAATTCAAATAGACTGCTTAATAATAAGTACTGTATAGCAATTGTTTCAAAATTCTTAAACTTAACATTTTCAGAGATGTTAAAAAGGTTTTAACTATCACGAATGGAATCCATTTGTGCGTGTCCTATAAGGGCCTAAAATGATTATTTTCACCTAACTGATCTCCTTCAGAGAGGGCAATTAAAGCAGTACAATTTAATTATTTAGAATTAAGTCAATATCCTTACAAACTATTATTTTTAGATATTACTTAGATATAGCTGGTGAGAGGCAGCAAATATTTGTATTAATTGCTGAGTGGAAAATGATAAGAAAGAAAATCTTATTTTTTCTAGTAGATAAAGAAATCTTGGATTGCTATACTGAAGTGAAATGATATTGTTCTTGTCTTTGTCCTTTCAGGAAGCCTGCTGAGTCTCCTCTCCCCCACCTGCACCTGTTTTTAAAGTTTTCAAGTGCTTAAAGATAACTAAAAGATAATTTATCTGAATCCAGGGCTCTGTTCTCTTAGTATTGGTGTTTTCAAATTGTAACATGGGAATGACTTGTGATATTAATGCCTAAATGCCTAAGGTGAAAAAATAAATAAATAAAAAACAAGGTACAACAGCTTTTAGTTCATGCTCAAAACAGAGTTGTTCCCTTCTTTATGGACCCTTAGTACTTCCCCTAGTACATTTATTTTAAAATTTTGCACTTTCATTCCTTTCTCCCAAATTAGACTTGAGCTCTCTGAAACGGTTGTTTCTTATTCATCTTTACAGCATTAGAAACCGATGTCTGGCATATTGTTAGTGTTTGATTAATATTAATTGAATATATCAATGAATCAAAACATAGGGATATAAGAACAGGCAATATTTATTTGTTGAGAGTCTCTTGGTCAGCAAGGAGATTAAACCAGTCAATACTAAAGGAAATTAACCCTGAATAGTCATTAGAAGGACTGATGCTGAAGCTGAAGCTCCAGTACTTTGGCCACCTGATGCAAAAGTCAAGTCATTGGAAAAGACCCTGATCCTGGGAATGATTCAGGAGGAGGAGGGGGCAACAGAGTATAAGATGGCTGGATGGCATCATCGACCATGCCATGGACATGAGTCTGAGCAAACCGAGGGAGATTGTGAAGGACAAGGAAGCCTGGTNCTAAGATTGTAAAGGTACCAACAGCTCTCTTAGATCAGTTATACTCAGTATAACTTCCGCATATGTCAGATAGTAGCAATGTATTTGGCCCAGTCACCCACACTCTGACCTAGAGCCTTCACCAGGTATTTTTCTGAGGTATTCATATTGACAACACATATGAAATGTCTGACCAAGTTTGAAGGGAGATGGGGAAAGTGGCAATCTAGCAATAGAATTGGTAGCCTGTGGATATGGAAAAGTTTTTCTTTGGTGTTTGTGTGGCTTAGATAAAGAATAAATTTTCTTCCTTGTTTTTGATAGAACTATAACAAAATAAGTCAATAGTATGAAACTTAATAGTATTTTCACCATTCTCTTTTAATATTTTAAACCACTTTATTGAGGTTAAATGGGGACATATAATAAACCCCATGTATTTAAAGTACACAAGTTGGTAAATTTTGATACACATATACACCTATGAGGGCTTCCCAGGTGGCCCTAGTGGTAAAGAACCCACCTGCTGATGCAGGAGACATAAGAGACATGGGTTCAATCCCTGGTTGGGAAGATCCCTTGGAGGAGAGTATGGCAACCCACTTCAGTATTCTTGCCTGGGGAATCCCATGGACAGAGGAGCCTGGCAGGCTGTGGTCCATAGGGTCACACACGAGTCTGACATGACTGAAGAGACTTAACATGTATGAACACATACCCCTATGGAACCATCACTGCAGTCAAGATAATGAGCCTGTCTTGCACCCACAAGTTTCCTCCTCATGTCCTTTGTAAACTTCCTCCTACCCTCTAAGTGAATGAACACCCATCTGCTGTCACTTTAGTTTGCATTTTCTTAAGTTTTAAATAGAATCATATAATATATACTCTTTTTTTTTAGATTCATCCATGTTGTTGCTTGTATCAATAATTCATTCCTTTTTATTGATTAGTATTTCATTGTCTGGATGTACCACAATTTTCCCATTCACTTGTCAATGACCATTTAGGTAGTTTCCAATGTTTCTCTATTACAAATAAAACTGCTCTGAGCACAAGTCTTTATATGAATAAATACATTCTTTTCTCAATTCAGTTGTCCTTGTTCCTGAATGAAAAAATTGATTATTCCTTTTTTTTTTTTTTGCCACACCAGAAGACTTATGGAATCTTAGTTCCCTGACCAGGGATTGTACCCTTGCCCTCTACAGTAAAAGCATGGGATCCTAACCAGTGGACTGCCAGGGACTTCTTTGGTTATCCACTTTTGTGTATTGGTCTAGATTCTCTATTCTGTACCTTTGATCTAGTTATCTTTCTTAAAATTAACATCATACCGTCTTGATTCCTTAAGTGTTGTGACTAGTCTTGAAATTATTTTCAACTTTGTTCTTTATCAATCTTATTTTGGCTATTCTGGATATTTTGCATTTCCATATAAATTTTAGAATAATTTTGTCAATATCTACGAAAAACCTGCTGGGGTTTTGAATTGATATCTTAGCAAATTGAGTCTTCTTATGAACAAATTATGTCTTTAAACAAGTTTTCTTATGAACTAGTTATTTTTCTTCATTTATTTAAATCTTCTGTAATTTCCCTCAGCTGCAATTTGTAGTGCAGGTTTTATACATCTTTTGTCATATTTATCTTTAGGAAGTTTATATATATTGATGTTATTAAGAACATTTAAAATTTCAATCCCTGATTGTTCATTGCTTGTAAATAGAAATACACTTACTTTTTAATATATTGACCTTATATTCGTAAACTTTAAATTCATTTACTAGTTCTAGTAAGTTTTTAATAGATTCCTTAGATTTTTTACAAAGATGATCATGTTATCTGAGTTTTACTTCATCTTTTATTGTCTGGACAGTTTTTTTTTTTTTTTTTCCTTTATTGCACTGACTAGGACTTCCACTACAATGCTGAATAGTAGCGATGAAAGCAGATATGCTTGTCTTGTTGCTGATCTTAGGGGGAAAGTATTCAGTCTTTCACCATTCAGGATGATATTAGGTATGTGTTTGTTGTAGATGCTTATTAACATAAGGAGAAATCCTACCTTAAGTTCCTCGTGTGCTGAGTTTTTATTAGGAATGGATGTTGGATTTAATCAAATCCTTTTTCTGCGTCTATTAGGAGGATCATGTGTTTTTTCTTTTTATACACAATGGAGTATTACTCAGCCATTGAAAAGAATACATTTGAATCAGTTCTAATGAGGTGGATGAAACTGGAGCCTATTATACAGAGTGAAGTAAGCCAGAAAGAAAAGCACCAATACAGTATACTAACACATATATATGGAATTTAGAAACATGGTAATGATAACCCTGTATGCGAGACAGCAAAAGAGACACAGATGTATAGAATGGACTTTTGGACTTTGAGGGAGAGGGAAAGGGTGGGATGGTTTGGAAGAATGGCACTGAAACATGTATACTATCATGTAAGAAATGAATTGCCAGTCTATGTTTGGTTCAGGATACAAGATGCTTGGGACTGGTGCACGGGGATGATCCAGAGAGTTGATATGGGGTGGGACGTGGGGGAGGGGGGTTCAAGATTAGGAACTCATGTACACCTGAGATGGAAAAAAAAAAGTTTGTTTATTGTTGTGAATTACCTTGATTGATTTTAAAATTTTAATTAATGTTTGTCTGCGTTGCGTCTTTACTGTGATGTGTGCGAGTTTCTCATCTCAGTGGCTTCTCTTGTTCCAGAACACAGGCTCTAGGTAGTTGGGCTTCACTAGTTGCAGCGTGGAGGCCTTAGAGTGCACGGGCTTCAGTAGTTGTGGCAAAGGGGCTTAGTTGCCCCACGGCACATAAGATCTTCCCAGACTAGGGATCCGGGAATGGAACCTGTGTCTCTGCATTGGCAGGGGGATTCTTAACCACTGGACCACCAGGGAAGTCTACCCTAATTGATTTTTGAATGTAAAACTAACCTTGTTTTCTTGCAGTATCTTTTTCTAGTTGTGATATTAGAATGGTGCTAGCTTTATAGAATGAGTTAGGAAGTATTATCTTTTCCAATTTTCTGGAAGAGCTTCTGTAGAATTGGCATTTTTTTTTTTTCAAAAATGTTCCCTGGTGGCTTAGATGGTAAAGTGTCTGTCTACAATGCAAGAGACCTGGGTTCGATCCCTGGGTCGGGAAGATCCCCTGGAGAAGGAAATGGGAATCCACTCCAGTACTATTGCTTGGAAAATCCCACGGACAGAGGAGCCTGGTAGGCTACAGTCCATGGGGTCGCAAAGAGTTGGACACGACAGAGCGACTTCACTTTCACTTTCATAATTCACTAGTGAAGCCTCCTGGGCATGGCGTTTACTTTGTGGGAGGGTTTTCAACTATGCATTCAATTTCTCTGATAGATGCAGGACCATTCTTACTGTAAGAGCCTTGCAATAGTGTTGTTTCTTCTCTCAGAACATTTATGCTCTTTTTATCATGCATTTTCCCTTTTTAAGTATTAAAACCCCTCACATTACATCGCTACTATTTTGTTTAGGCAGCCATTTGTCTTGCAAAGAATTTAAATAGTAAGAAAAAAAATCTTATTAATTTACCCATGTAGTTGTCATTTCCAGGGTTCTTCATTCATTTGAGAAGATCCAGATTTCCATCTGGTATCATTTTCTTCTGCTTGAGGACTTCCTTAATATTCTTGTACTATGTATCTATGTATGTAGTGTGGGGGTCTTCTAATGGGTACTTTGGTAATGAATTCTTTCAGCTTTCATGTGTTTGAATATGTCTTTATTTTGCTGTTACTTTTGAAAAATTTTTGCTGAGTATAGAATTCTGTATTGACAGTTTCCCGCCACCCCCCCGCCTCCCAGTATTTTTAAGGTACTACTCTATTATATTCTCACTTGCATAATTTCTTCTTTAAAAAAAAACTTTTTATTTTGTATTGGATAAAGAATCTGCCTGCCATTGAGGAGACTTAGGAGATGTGGGTTTGATCCCTGGGTTGGGAAGATCCCCTGGAGAAGGAAATGGCAACCCACTCCAGTATTCTTGTTTGGAGAATCCCATGGACAGAGGAGCCTGGGAGTCTACAGTCCATGGAGTCACAAGGAGTTGGACATGATGAGCAAGCAGCACTCACATAGCTTATTAACAATGTTTTGATAGTTTCAGGTGAACATCGAAGGGACTCAGTCCTACATTAACATGTATACATACATTCTTCCCCAAACTCCCCTCCCATCCAGACTGCCACATAATAGTAGGCATTGCTTGCATTATTCTCAATGAGAGATCTGATGTCATCCTTATTTTTGTCTGTATATGAGATGTCTTTTTTCTCTGGATGCTTCTAAGATTTTCTTCTTGTCTTTAAAAAAAGAAACAATTTGGTTATGATGTGCCTTGATATATTTTTAGTATTTCTGGTGTTTTGAGATTCATTGGGATTCTTAGATCTGTGGATTAATAGTTTTCATCAAATCCGGAAAATTTTTGACTGTAAGTTCTTCAGCTATATTTTCAGTTCTCTCCTCTCTGCCCTTTCTTTTAAGGACTCCAAGTACTTAGATATTAGGCCATTTAACATGGTCTCACAGCTCGCTGATGTATTTTTCTTTTTGAGCGTCATTAAAAATTTCTCTTATCTCTGTTTCATTTTGGATAGTTTATATTGCTATACTTTCAAGTTAATGAATCTTTTCTTCTGAAATATGTAATCTGCTATTAAGTCCCATCCAGTGTATTTTTCATCTAAGAGACTGTAACTTTTATCTTTAAAAATTTGATTTGGGTCTTTTTTTATATCTGCCATATCTCTGCTTAACCAATTGAATTTATAGAATTTAGGTGTAATAGCTTTTAATGTCATTTAATGCTGCTGCTTATGTCTGTGTCAGTTCCGACTGGTTTCGATTGGCTGTTTTTTTCCTGCACTTCTGCATGCCTGGTAATCTTTGTTAAATGAGGAAGAATTGAATACCAGACATTGTGAATTTTCCCCTGTCAAGTGCCACAGTTTTGTATTCCTATAAAGCTTGAGCTTTGCTCTGGGAGGCAGTTAATTTACTTGGAAACAGTATGATCCTTTTGAGTCTTGCTTTTAAGATTTGTTACGAAGGACAAGAGCAGTGCTGAGTCTACAGCAAGGTTTCCCAGCCTCAGCACTATTGATATTTTGGACCAAGTAATACTTTGTTGTCAGGGTGGCTGTCCTGGTCACTGCAAGATATTTAGTAGCATCCTTGGCTCCCCACTAAATGCTAGTAGCACCTTGCCCCTAGTCCTTACAAATCAAAAACGTCTCTAGATATTATAGACATTGTTCCCTGGGGGAGTGGAGCACAATTTCCCCTCACTGAGAACCATTAGTCAAGGGCTAGTTATTTCCTGTTACTGAAGAAAGACTGTTGAATACTCTACCCAATGGCCTATGAGTCATGAGGTTTCCTAGTAGAAGCTGGTGGGAACAGGCTGTCTTCCCAGCTCTCTGTGAGTGCTGAATGCTGCTTACTCTCATTCTCTCAGTAGTTCTCTCCCCAGCGTTTGTGGGATAGCTTCCTCACACAAAGGCACCAACCAATACTCTGAATACCCTCCGCAGATCTCCAGAGTTCTTTCTCTGTACAGGTCTCTCCGCTCCAGCACTCTGTCCCACAGACATTAGCCACCTTGGGTTCCCCCATACTCTCAGCTGCACTTCCTCAACTCAGGGACTCCAACAGCTTCCCCTGAATTCCCTCCCCTGTGCAGTAGCCTGGGAACCCTCTGAAGCTAATTGCACAGCTCTCTTTATTGCTTCCAGTCTCTCAGGGATCACTGTTCTTCACTGGCAGAGGTCCAGTATCTTGAAAATTGTTGTTTCATATATTTTGTGTGGTGGTTGGTGGTGATTTTTGTAGGGAGTGAGGTAGGGTCAGAGTTCTTTAAGGTAAAAGGGTAAATCCAGGTAAAAATCTGCATCTTGGACCACAAGCCAGTCCTTTAAATTTTAACTTAAGACTGGGTGCCTCATTTCCTGGTAAACTTTTTTTCTCCCTCTCTGGTTAACTTTTATATTACATGAAAACTGCAACTTAGACCTCTTTATAAAACAGAAGTCAGAATTAATGTGAACATGTAAGCTATAGTGGACCTTAGATATTCTTGAAAGTTCAATTTTAAGACCTTCACAGATCTCCAAAATTTCCAGTATCACCATTGAGGAGGAGCAGTGTATGTGACTCCAAAATATACCACTTTGGCATGTGAATTATTTTGAGTTGATAAGGCCTAACAGACTCTGAAAGAGCTGTTTACGTTCCCTTTAACTGCCTAAAAGAATTTAGACTGATGGCAGAAAAAGAGCTAATACCAAAGATAACTTTTATCAGAGAGACTTAGCTTCATGATATGGCAAACAGCTGCTTACCAAGCACTTGCTCTTCTCATCTTCCTGTGAATTGTCTTCCTCCCTTTTGAAACCCCAGACCCTTCCCCCTTCTCCTTAGCTGAGGGTGGTGTATAAGACTCAATTGCTTGAGTATCCTTGTGTTTCATATCTTTGGGGCTCCCTTATGCATGACATTTTTTTCTCTCCTGTTAATCTGCTTTATGTCATTTTAATTTTAGGTTAGCCAGAAAGGAAGAAGGGAAAAGTTTTTTACCTCTAAACCATATATACCCAGAGAGACCAGGGAGACTTGTTAAGCTATAAATACAATGTTCTCTGCAGAAAAACAAAACAAAACCAAACCATATATACCATCTCCTCCAAAATTTAATAAAGTAGGGAATTCCTGGTGATTCAGTGGTTAAGACTTAGTGTTCTCACTGCTGGGGGCCTAGAAGTTGATCCCTGGTTGGAGAACTAAGATTCCACAAGCATCATGGTGTGGCCAGAAAAAAAAATTAATAAAGTATAATGGAAAATATTTAAGAGGTACCTTAATGAACCATGAACATACATGCATTTATTATTATTATAATTATTATATAATGAGGGAAACAAGATGTATAACTATTTTAAAGTATAATTCAAAGAGAAAATATATAAATGTATAATCAGATACACTAAAATGTATTTGTTACTACAAATATAGATTTGCAAGGCAATAATTACAAATTATTACAAATACACAATACAATAGCAAAGACACAAGACAAAGTTAATTTCCCTCATCAGCAGTTATTTGCATTGTCAATTCTCTATGTGAACATACATGAATTTTGGGTTAATCTCAAATTTATATTTCCTGGTTATAAGTCTAGGAATCACCTTGGGCTTCTAATTCCATACCATTTTACCCCATGCACTTAGCAGATACTCTTCAGTTAATCTTGTAAAACAGTTGTCTTCACATTTTTATTTTTGCTAGAATAACCTTAAAATAATTTTGAAAAATTGTCTATTGTCATACATCTTAAAAGTGATATTAAATTTTTTTCTCATAAATAGTTGTAAAGTTTATAATTTTTGGTGTATTATATAATGAATATGTACTTTATATTTTTGTCAAAAATCTTAGGGCTGCGGATTAAGCTCACTTAAGTTTTGGAAGATGTTTGCCATATGAACTAATTGGTAAAGTCAATCCTCAGTGGAAAATCGGTTAGGGAAATCAATCTTTCTATTAGAAGAAGTCTGTAATTTTTCAGTTCAAATAATGCTGTTAATATGTATCCTTCTGAGAGACAGCCATTTCACATTTGAATTTTAAACTGAATTCTGAACCTTGCATTTATACGTAGCCTAAGTGTGCTGTGCTTAGTCGCTCAGTCATGTCTGACTCTTTGCCACCCCGTGGACTGCAGCCCTTCAGGCTCCTTCTGTCCATGGGCATTATTCAGGCAAGAATACTGGAGTGGGTTGCCATGCCCTCCTCCAGGGGATTTTCCTGACTGAGGGATTGAACCCAGGTCTCCCACATTGCAGGCGGATTCTTTACCAACTGAGCCACAAGGCAAGCCCATATGTATCCTTGATGACAATAAAAATGCTGCCTTGTTTAATATTTCTTGCTGAATTTCTCTCTGATTTGCTAATATAAGACTCTTCCTCAGAAAGAATGTATTCTTGAATTGTTATCCCCAGGACAGTGCACCAAAGTGAGATGCTAGATGGGTGAGAGTGCATAGCAGGAGAGGGGAGGTTAGAGACAGACTGCAGGCTAATTTTCAAGTAGATGCAATCCATTTCCATTGTTACTATTTTGATACAGTATCTAGAATTGTGTGTGTGTGTGTTTTAATATTTGTGTATTTATTTTGGTTTCTTCTGGTCTTAGTTCCAGCACAAGGGCTCTTTTACAGCGTAGATTCTTAGTTGCAGCATGTGGGATCTAGTTCCCTGACCAGGGATTGAACCCTGGGCCCCCAGCTTTTGGAGTCTAGTGTCTTAACCTGGAACCACCAGGGAAGTCCCTGTTGTGTGGTTCTTAAAGTGACTTTAATCATATGGGGAAAAGGGAGATTTCTACCTTGGGTGGCTGGGTAGAAGATGGTATTGTTTGTTCAGATGCTAAGTCAAGTCCGACTCTTTTGTGACCACATAGACTATAGCCCATCAGGCTCCTCTGTCCATGGGATTTCCCAGGAAAGAATACTGGAGTGGGTTGCCATTTCCTTCTCCAGGTATCTTCCTGACCCAGGAATTGAACCCAAGTCTCCACGAATTCTTTACCTCTGAGCACATGGGAAGCCCAGAAAGTATTATTTCCTAACTATTGTTTTCTAGCTACTGAAAGGTTATTGCTGAGCCATAAAAGATACCGGGATTCTTGGCCTCTGGAGGAGAAAAATTCAATCCGTGACCAGTGACACGGCTTGATCACTCATAGCTATTGTGTAATAAACTTTTATTAAAGTATAAAAGAGAGAAAACTTCTGACATTGACATCAGAAGGGGGCAGAAAGAGTGCCCCCCTGCTAGTCTTTAGCTGGATGTTATATAGCTACTCAGTTCTGTCGCTCAGTCATGTCTGACTCTGTGATCCCAGAGCTGCAGCACGCCAGGCCTCCCTGTCCATCAACTCCCGGAGCTTACCCAAGCCCATGTCCATTGAGTCAGTGATGCCATCCAACCATCTCATCCTCTGTCGTCCCCTTCTTCTCCTGCCCTCAATCTTTCCCAACATCAGGTTCTTTTCAAATGAGCCAGCTCTTCAAATCAGGTGGCCAAAGTATTGCTGTTTCAGCTTTAACATCATTAATTCCAAAGNTATAAGTTAAATAAGCAGAGTGACAATATACAGCCTTGATGTACTCCTTTTCCTATTTGGAACCAGTGTCCAGTTCTAACTGTTGCTTCCTGACCTGCATACAGATTTCTCAGAAGGCAGGTCAGGTAATCTGGTATTCCCATCTCTTTCAGAATTGTCCACAGTTTATAGTGATCCACACAGTCAAAGGCTTTGGCACTAGCGGTCTGCTAATTAGAGAAAGGAAATGTCTCCAAATTCAGAGTGGCACCAGGCTCTTCACCCACAGCATGCATTTTGAGATAACATCGACACAAGGTGAATCATCCTGGGCCATAAAACGATTGACATGAATCTTGAAGAAAGGCAGGTTTCCAAGCAAATATATGGTTTCATTAACATGGGAAAACAATTGTATGTGTAAAACATACTGGTTTGTCAAGTCGGTTCTGAGTCTTAGGAGGAACCAACTTGAAGACAGAGTCCAGGGTAAATACATAGTTCGTTAACATAGCTTAATGAAAAACATTTCCGTAAGAAAAACGCATTGGTTAGCTCAATGTTTGAGAAAAGTTAAGTTCAGGTGGAACCAGGTGTTGTCATGGCAACACAGAATTTTAAGAGAAACCTCCTCTTAATTTTGTATAGAGAAGGGAAAAAAATCTGATACTTGTAGTTTGTTTCCTTCAGCCCTTTAAGAGAGGGATAAAATCGTCTGACACTTGCAGCCTATTTCCTCCTTTGGAGACTNAGGTGGAACCAGGTGTTGTCATGGCAACACAGAATTTTAAGAGAAACCTCCTCTTAATTTTGTATAGAGAAGGGAAAAAAATCTGATACTTGTAGTTTGTTTCCTTCAGCCCTTTAAGAGAGGGATAAAATCGTCTGACACTTGCAGCCTATTTCCTCCTTTGGAGACTCCTAGCCTTCCTTCCTGTTACCCTCTCAATATCCAGGTCTCCTTTCCTTTCTGGGAACATCCCAGGCTCTATCCTGCCTCAGGGCCTTCTTGGATGTGTTCCTCAGCTGAGGGTGCTTTTTCGCCCCAATCACTACCTAACCAACTCCAACTAATCCTTTGCTGGCTGCATAATTGTCACTTTCTTTCTTTCAAAGATTTTTTTCCGATGTGGACCATTTTTTAAGTCTTTATTGAATTTGTTACAGTATTGCTTCTGTGTTATGTTTTGGTTTTTTGTCTTCAAGGCATGTGGGATCTTGGCTCCCTGACCAGGGATCGAACCTTCACCTCCTGCTTTGGAAGCAGAAGTCTCAACCCCTGGACCACCAGGGAAGTCCCTAACTGTTGCTTTCTTAGTGAGGCTTTCCTTGACTAAAGTGTTTACTGTGTCAGACACTATGTTAAGTGCTTTACATGCAACGCCTTACTTAATCTGAATGTGGTCCTCATGAAGTTCTCCCATAATAGCTGGGACTTTGTCTTTAAAGTACTTATTATAGTTTACAGGTAAATATATATTTCTATGCATCCTTCAAATGACTGTAAACTTTTTCTGTGTCTCTTTGGCTCACCCCTGCATCCCAGTGCCTAGCACAGTAACTGACCGATCTTGGGCACTCAGAAAATAGTTGCTGAATGAACAAATGAACGGGAAACATTTGGAAAGTAGGCCGGGGCTTTTTATTTTTCTCTCTCAACTCACTCTCTTTCCTGTCTCATCAATTGTCAATTTAAATACCTTATTCTGGTGCTCCTAACTTTTTATCTCCAGTAAGTTCTCTTTACTTAATCATCTGAATAATTGTGTGGAATTACCATTATTATCTCTATTTTATAGTTAGAACACCTGGAGAAAATTATATCTTCCAGTACTATCATCAAATGTAGGGCTTTGTGGATGTTATAATGCATTCACTAAGAAGGATTTACTATGTCGTTCTCATTACAGAGTGCTAGATCAATCTTTTTCAACATGACTTGCACTGAATTCAGAGTTAAAGACTTCTGTAAAATTCGTTATATAGACACCTGGATTGATCTAAGTATTAGATAAAGATTCTGGAAGTGAGTGGGGTCTGTTGAACTGGATAAGCAGCATTCTTTACAGAATTAAGATTTAAGAAAGTTTATTTTTGCCTTGGTATGCCATGAGTAATAAAAGGTGCCATTCATAAATACTATACAAGTTTTAAAGCACCCACATGTTACTAAAGAAACAAATCCACTTCTGTAGTTGTAGCTTTCCTACAGGCCATACTTTCTTTCCTGTTGTATAAAACCCTTTAGGATTAGACACTAACTGAAATGCCTTAAGAGTCTTGAAAGGGAAAGCTGCAACAGATTAACATCCATACTGTCCCTGTATGAGTTACTGAATCTCTGAGCAAGTGAAGTCTGAGTTAAGTCATGAGGGGCGGGAGTTGGCCCAAGAATGAGGGGGGAGAGGACATTGCAACTGCAGTGTGTCCAGGTGTCATCCTCCATGCCAGAGGACAGCACTGGGCCACTCACTCAGGGAACTACTACCAGTTTCTGTGGGGTTAGGACAGGGATGTAGGGAGAGATGAGGCTGCAGAAGCCGGGAGAGATGAGGCTGCAGAAGCCGGCAGAGCCTTCAGGATCCTGAAGGACCGTTGCTGCTGTTGCTGCTAAGTCGCTTCAGTTGTGTCCAACTCTGTGCAACCCCATAGACACCAGCCCACCAGGCTCCCCCGTCCCTGGGATTCTCTAGGCCAGAACACTGGAGTGGGTTGCCATTTCCTTCTCCAATGCATGAAAGTAAGAAGTGAAAGTGAAGTCATTCAGTCGTTACCACCCATACTATTAATAACATGCTGGGGGTTTGCTCTGGGACTCTGGGCAGCGGGAGCCCAGGAGGACTGCTAGCAGAACAGTGACATTGTTTAATTGATGTTTTAGAAAGATCATGATGGAGACCATCAAAGCTGTACTGGAATTGGGACTTGCCTTAGCAGTCCAGTGCTTGAGACTTCACCTTCCTGTGTTGGCGGTATGGGTTCAATCCTTGGTTGGTTGGGGATCTGGGGCCCCAGAGGCCTCACAGCCAAAAAAAACACAAAACCATAAAACAGAAGTGATATGGTAACAAATTGAATAAAGACTTAAAAAACAGTCAAAAAATCTTTAAAAAAATTGCACTGAAATTAGGATACACTTGAGACTCTGTGGGGATGGATGAAGGGATTTGGTAATGGATGAGACCTGGGGCATGTGAGAGAGGAGGAATCAGAGTGTCATTTGATTTCTGAGCTTGGATAGGTGATGGTGGAAGGTATTCTTCAAAGTGGGGAAAGGAAAAATGTTTGGGGGGAGAGGGAAGAAAGGTGAGCTCTTTTTTAGACATATCTGTGGAGATGTCCAGTGAGCAAATAAAAAAGTCAGGAATTTGAGAGAGAGAGAGACCTGAAAATGCCTGTTGATTTAATTACACAGAACATATTAGAGACCTCAAGAAATGCTATTTAGATGAAGTGAGGCTGGAGGCTAGACTGGAGGGCATGGAGGATGAGTAGAAAGTGAATCTACGTATGCATGAAAGTTGCTCAGTGGTGTCTGACTCTTTGCAACTCAAGGACTGTAGCCCGCCAGGCTCCTCTGTCTATGAAATTCTCCAGGCCAGAATACTGAAGTGAGTAGCTATTCCCTTCTCCAGGGAATCTTCCCAACCTAGAAATTGAACCCAGGTCTCCTGTATTGCAGGTGGATTCTTTACCAGCTGAGCCACCGGGGAAGCCCTGTGAATAGATGTGTACAATCAGGAACAGACTGATCTTCAGACAGCTTGCCTTGAGGAGGGGAGAGGGCAGCAGCTAGGGGGTGAAGAATGTTTTTTAAAATAAGGATCTTTCTTTTTTGGCACTTAAAAAAAAATACAGAGACAATATCAACTGTACATGCTAAGAAAATTTAGCAATACAGAAATTATGAAAATAAAAGTAAAAACTTGTCAGCATATTTTTTGACCAGACTCTTGAGCTGTGGGCCTGGCACCTACCATTAAGCACTCTCCACTTCTGGCTGATCCAACCAGTCCATCTTAAAGGAAATCAGTCCTGAATATTTACTGGAAGGAATGATGCTGAAGCTGAAACTCCAATACTTTGCCCACCTGATGTGAAGAACTGACTCATTTGAAAAGACCCTGATGCTGCAAAAGATTGAAGTCAGGAGGAGAAGGGGACAATAGAGGATGAGATGGCTGGATGGCATCACTGACTCAATGGATTGAGTGGACTCTGGGAGTTGGTGATGGACAGGGAGGATTGGTGTGCTGCAGTCCATGGGGTCGCAAAAACTTGGACATGACTGAGAGACTGAATCGAACTGAACTGACTTCTGGCCCATTTCCATTTAAACCTACTCAAGCCTCTTTCACCCAGTATTGAACAAATCAATAATGATAGTAGAAACCCTCATTCCTATAACACTGTCCCATTGCTACCTCTTCTCTTTCTACCACAGCCAAACTTCCCAAGGAGAGAAACAAAACACATTTTTCAACTCATTAAGTTCAGGCCCCAAGTACTCTTTGAATTGTCATTCATGGCTACTAAATTCAGTAGATATTTGTCAAGCCTTATCTTATTTAATCTCTTCGTAGCAGTTAACAGTATTGATTACTTTCCTTTAAACTTTCTTTTCTCTTGGTTTCCTCAACATTATCTCATCCAAGTTTAATTTCTATGTCTCTGGAAATTTTCCTCTTTGTGCAATCATTTACTTTCTTTCTTTTTAAAGCTTTCTAGCTGTGCCACGTGGCATGCAAGCTCTTAATTCCCTGGCCAGACTTCAAACCTGCCCCTTGTGCAGTGGAAGCACAGTGTCTTAACCGCTGGACTGCCTGGAAAGTCCTTGGAATAATTTACTTTCTTATTAAATTTTGGGACATCTGTCCTTTGCCCTCTTTTCTCTTCATGTGGCATGATCTGGCAAACTTAATTACTCTTTAACTACATTGTGGTACAAAGGTTGAGTTCAAACAGACTCTGTCCCCTTCTGGCTGTTTCGTATTTTCAAATAATGATCAATACTCCAATTTTCTGATACCAGCTGGGTGTTCAATAATTTAATTCAATTAAAACTCCAACTGCTTGGAGTCAGTACACCCCTTGGATTAAGGGCTTAATCTCACAAGACTGCTGCCATTTCAGATATGGGCTGCAAATGGGGTGCCCAGCTTACCACCACTTCTGCCTGGCTGAATTATAAATTTAGAGAGTCTCATGCCCTGTCTCCCTGTACACCCTGCTGCAATCCAGTAATTCACAAAGCTCAGGAAAGCATATACTTTCCATAACAATTTTATTATAAAGGATGTGACTCAGAGACAACCAAATGCAAGGTCTGAGGTAGAGATGAGAGGGTGGAGAAGCATTGGCCCAGAACTTCATGCCCTCCCAGCACATCAAGTTCACCAACTTGAACCCTCCCTCAAATCTTGTCAGAGTTTTTACTTGAGGTTTCATCATGTAAGCACAATTGATTAACTCATTTGTCACTGGTGATAGAACTCAACCTCTAATACCTCTTCCTCCCTAGAGGTCAGCAGGTGGACTGAAAGTTCCAAACTCTAATCACATAGTTGGTTCCCCAATTCTAAAGATAATTTAGGGTCTCTACCCTGAGTAATACTCTTCACTAAGCTCATTAGTATAAATTCAGGTATGGTTGCAATGGGCTTGTGAATAACAAAAGATACTCCATCACTCAGGAAATTCCGTTTAGATCTGGGTATTAGACTCACTTAGGTCTTTTTCCATCTCCGGTTGTTTCTCCTGTCTACTTTGAAAGTTCATCCCCTTGTATTAAACCTTTAAATGTTGGCAATATTTAAGATGTGCTTGGTTCAATCATTCATTCATGTATTGAGTCTACTCACAAAGTGTTTACTAAACATCTACTATATATCAGGTTCTCTTCTGAGTGCTAGGCTTAGAGCAGTGAAAAAATATACAAAAATATTTCAAAGTCTTTTATGGGTGTTATTAATATGATGCATTCCTCAGGAGATTCTGTTGTATGTTTCTCATTATAAAATGCTGGCTTGGTTTTTCTCAACATTGCTTTTGTTGAATTCAAAGTTAGAAGGTGATCAGAATTAAGGAAAAAGAAAGTAGAAAAAGCTGATAGGGAGTACCAGAATAGGGACTGGATTACAATTAAATAAGCTAGTCAGGGTAAAACCTCCCTAAAAAGATGACATTTTGACAAAGACTTGATGAAAATGAAGGCACGAACCATTTAGGTATTTGGGAAGATGGCAAATGCAGAGGCTGAGGCAGGAANCAACATTGCTTTTGTTGAATTCAAAGTTAGAAGGTGATCAGAATTAAGGAAAAAGAAAGTAGAAAAAGCTGATAGGGAGTACCAGAATAGGGACTGGATTACAATTAAATAAGCTAGTCAGGGTAAAACCTCCCTAAAAAGATGACATTTTGACAAAGACTTGATGAAAATGAAGGCACGAACCATTTAGGTATTTGGGAAGATGGCAAATGCAGAGGCTGAGGCAGGAATAGGCTTGGTTTTTCAAGTCATGGCCAAGAGGCTACTGTGGTTACATCAAGGTTAGTGAAGTATACAGAAGGAGCTAGTGAAGGCTGGAAAGCTCAATTACAGGGCAGACAGTAAGAGGAACAGGCTTAGGGAAGAAGATCAGGAATTCAGTTTGGTGTGTATTAGGTGTGANTTCAAAGTTAGAAGGTGATCAGAATTAAGGAAAAAGAAAGTAGAAAAAGCTGATAGGGAGTACCAGAATGGGGACTGGATTACAATTAAATAAGCTAGTCAGGGTAAAACCTCCCTAAAAAGATGACATTTTAACAAAGACTTGATGAAAATGAAGGCGCGAACCATTTAGGTATTTGGGAAGATGGCAAATGCAGAGGCTGAGGCAGGAGTAGGCTTGGTTTTTCAAGGCATGGCAAAGAGGCTACTGTGGCTACATCAAGGTTAGTGAAGTATACAGAAGGAGCTAGTGAAGGCTGGAAAGCTCAGTTACGGGGCAGACAGTAAGAGGAACAGGCTTAGGGAAGAAGATCAGGAATTCAGTTTGGTGTGTATTAGGTGTGAGACAGACAAAAAGACTCACACAGTAGAATAGAGTGCATAGACACAGAGCCACACATCTGTGGATACCTGAGTTACAGTGAAGAGCCATTGGATAGCTGATGGAAAAAAAAAAAAAGCCTTGACTCTTGACCCTATTATATCTCGTGCACAAAAATCAATTCCAGATGGATATAAACCTGAAAGGTACAGCAGTAAAACTTCTAGAAGACAGCCTGGAAGACCTTCATGACAGTTGTTTAGTCACTCAGTTGTGTCTGACTCTTTATGACCCCATAGACTGTAGCCCGCCATGCTCCTCTGTCCATGGGATTTCCCATGCAAGAATACTGGAGTGGATTGTCATCTCCTCACCTAGAATGACCCCAACTCCCCACTGAGAAGATAACCTGGAAGATATTCATGACCATAGAGGCAATATTCCTTGACAAAATACAAAAATCACAAACCATAAAGGAAATACATTGATAAGCTGAATTTCGTTATAGTTTAGAATTTTTATTAACTGAAAGATTAACTTAGTAATAATGAAAAGGCAAGCCTCAAAGTGGAAGGAGGTATTTGCAAAAACACATCTGATGAAGGATTTTAAGTCTGAAGAGCTCCTACACACCAAGAAGGACAGTCTAACAACACATACTACACACACACACCCTGCACACTGGGGACTCTACGAAGATGCTGGTAGTGTTCCACCTGATGTTCCACTTCTTAACATCTTGCAGGTCATTTTGAAATAATAGGTTACAGTTTTGATCTGTTTTGTGGATATGTCTTTCTGGACACACTATTGTTTGTATGGGTATTATTTTGCTCCTTAAGTCTTTTTTTTTTTTTTTAAATAACAACTTCATGAGCATTCAACCTAAATCCTTTTTCGTTGCTGACTTTTATGTATTTTTCTTAGACTTTAGAGTAAGGCAGGGACACTTTTATAACTTCATAGAGCTTCCTCTGTGTTTTGGTATAATATTAAAATATGAAGCCTGCTTTCTGAGATTTGTGATATGTGTTCTCCTGGACTTTGATCAGGACCTTGCCTCTCTCTCTCTCTCTCTCGTCCTTGCTCAATTTTGATTCTGCTCCCTGAATTTTCTCTCTAGCTGGGAGTCCTGTTCTGGAGGGAAGCCCTGTACCATGAGTTCTGAGAGTTCATAGGAGCCAGACTGCCCCAGCCCTCTCAGTCCTTACGGGTGTCCCTTACACACCCCATTTCACCTGTGCCTTCTGTACCTGTGGCTATTTTGGAGTTCTGTTCTTCAATGCACCAGACACTGACCCATTTCTTCCTTGTTCTTATCTTGATGCTGATACTGTGCAGCACTGGATGGATTATTGATTTGTCTCCACTTGCCTTCATCTGGGGATTCCTGGGGATAATTTATTACCGAAGTTTTATTGTAAATATTCATAGTTTAGTTTTGCTTTCTAGTTGCTTATCTGCTTTTATGTGAGGATTCAAGGAGCTTGAAAAGCTATGCTGCTGCAGCTATCTTCCCAGAATCTCCTATGTGTATACTTTACTGTATGTATACTTAAAAAAAAAAAGACTTTAAGTTTTTAGAGAAGTTTTAGCTTCACAGAACAATTGAACCAAAACTATGGAGAGTTCCCTGGAGAAGGAAATGGCAACCCACTCCAGTATTCTTGCCTGGAGAATCCCATGGACGGAGGAGCTTGGTGGGCTACAGTCCACGGGTTGCAAAGAGTCGGACACGACTGAGCGACTTCACTTTCACTTATGGAGAGTTCCCATACACCCGCTCTCCTCTGGTTTCTCGTACTATTAACATCTTGCATTAGTGGTACATTGGTTATAGGTAATGAACCAGTAGTATTAACATCAACAAAAGCCCATAATTTACATTTGGGTTCATTCGTTGTAGTTCTGTGGTTTTTGACAAATGTATCAATGTGATGTACATTATGTATTTCTAAGAGTTTTAAAAAATAACCCTCNCTCTCCTCTGGTTTCTCGTACTATTAACATCTTGCATTAGTGGTACATTGGTTATAGGTAATGAACCAGTAGTATTAACATCAACAAAAGCCCATAATTTACATTTGGGTTCATTCGTTGTAGTTCTGTGGTTTTTGACAAATGTATCAATGTGATGTACATTATGTATTTCTAAGAGTTTTAAAAAATAACCCTCTGCTTAGAAACTGCTACTGCTAAGTCGCTTCAGTTGTGTCTGACTCTGTGCAACCCCATAGACAGCAGCCCTCCAGGCTCCCCCGTCCCTGGGATTCTCCAGGCAAGAAC
>SJYA01000463.1:0-14230 GCA_006410615.1 Neotragus moschatus
ATCTCGCGGGTGCGGTTGCGGATGGACTTCCTGCTATCGGGCGGGACTCAGGGTTCGACGACCTTCTTTCTTAATCCCTTGGCTCCCCACAAAAGCCGGTTAGTTCTTAGCTTCCGTATAGCCGTGTATATGTGGCTCGAAATCTTAGGAATTATTAATGGTATGGTCTCGTTCTAATAAGTTTTAATGGGATATGAAGGAAATTAACTACTTCATTCTTATTGGTAATGATCTTGAACTACTTAAAATGTAGCTTCAGTCACAAAGATGTAGTTGAAAAAATGTGCCGAACTAGAGCAACAACAGTCAGCACCCGGGGGCTTGTTGCAAATGCAGAAACTTAACACTAAAGCCGGAAAAGAATTAACCTGGTAAATAACCGTTGGCTTGCATGGAAGGTGCTTTGAAACCTGAGTTTTTAAGGTTAATGGACTCACTAAAGAACTCAACTGTAGATTATGGGACAGATAGGTTTTTATTTAATGCTTTAGCTTGCTTTCTGCCACGTGTAAATCGTAAGTTGAAAATTTTCGTAATCTGTTTTACTTTTCAGCCGAGATGAGGACGGTCGTTTTTTGGGTCGATGATGAGCTGGCATGTATTCTGAATCTAAAGTTGATTATTACTACTTTAGCTCTAGAATTACTCTGAGACCTGAAGAATACCTGAAACTTTATGAAAGCTTTAGTTCTTTTTTGGTCAGCTACTTTTAAAATTGAAAGCTTCTGTATGGCACAATGAAATAAGAGTTCATATGTATATTGAAATGCATGCTCTGAGGTCAAACATTAAAAGATAAAAATTTATGAAATCTCTTGTGTGTGAAAGGGTACACCACAGAAGGATGTTATCATTAAGTCAGATGCACCTGACACCCTGTTACTGGAGAAGCATGCTGATTATATTGCATCCTATGGCTCAAAGAAAGATGACTACGTATGTATACTTCTGTGTTGAAAAGGTTTTGTTCTGTAAACGTGGCAAATCATTTGGTCAGGATGGTTTGTGTTTCTTAAAAATGGATTCCAGCTCCTGCATACCAGGGACTGATGTTTGTGGTTGACTAGCTGTGGGAGTTAACTTTATTCTTAGCAATACTGAGGTAGAGGCTTTGGCAGACAAAGTAGATTACCATCTGCCCAGATCTGTAAGAATTTTGAGATAGCGAATAGATTTCTGTTTTTGTAGTTGAGCTACTTTCAAGGTCAATGATGTGTTGGCATGTATTACCTGAGTTTATGGTGATGTGTAATAACACTTAAGCTCTAGAATTACGCTGAGACCTTGAAAAAGTTTTACCTTGAAGAATGTTTCCCGTTTTCATCTCTGGGATCCTTAGGGAAAACTGAATTAAACAGCTTAATTAGAGGTAAATTATTTTCCCTATAGTGTAGAAAGAGCTGAATTATTTACCATGTTGGGAAACATCTCTACTAATAAATTCCCATAAATCTGCAGCTATGGAGTTGTTAGAGCCATATAACAGTATGGGTACTTAGTTTCTGTGTTGAGTATCTTTAAACTGACATCAGTTCAGACTGACACATTAATTTCTGTGTTTTAGGAATATTGCATGTCTGAATATTTGAGAATGAGTGGAATCTATTGGGGTCTGACCGTAATGGATCTCATGGGACAACTCCATCGCATGAATAGAGAAGAAATTCTGATGTTTATTAAGTCTTGTCAGCACGAGTGTGGTGGAATAAGTGCTAGTATTGGACATGATCCTCATCTTTTGTATACTCTTAGTGCTGTTCAGGTAAATACTAATGAAAATTCAGCAGTTTTGGTATTGTATTCTGTTACCTGAGTAAGAGAATTGAAAATAGGGATCAGTATCTATATAAAAGGTTACCTGTATCTTTTCAAATGAGATCTGTTTCAAAGCAAGGTCAATGATGTGATGGCATGTATTAGCTGAATCCAAAGTTGATGTAAATTCTAAAATGGCACTGAGACCTTGGACAGTAAAATGTTTATCTTACGTATATGTAAATGTCTAGAAGTCACTAACTGGAAGTTGTTTTGAGCAAGAGAAATTCTTTTGGTGTTAAGGCACTGANAAAGCAAGGTCAATGATGTGATGGCATGTATTAGCTGAATCCAAAGTTGATGTAAATTCTAAAATGGCACTGAGACCTTGGACAGTAAAATGTTTATCTTACGTATATGTAAATGTCTAGAAGTCACTAACTGGAAGTTGTTTTGAGCAAGAGAAATTCTTTTGGTGTTAAGGCACTGAAATCTGATTTATTTATTGTACATCATGACCTACCCTATCCCAATAGATTTATCCCGATAGAAAACATGTAAGTCTTACCTGATGATACAAAACATTTTTTAAAGCAGGTAGTATATTCTAAATATTTGTCACATGGAACTTATTCAGAGAACAGTGGATTATATAAATTGCTTGAAGCCTGTGTACAATATAAACTGCTTGAGGCCTAGGCAGAAGGAACCTGTGTAGAAGCCTCCTTCATTCAGCTTTTTTTGTATTGGTCAGACTTCGTGCATGGCATTTGCTTCCTTACGTGGCCTGGCCATTTCCTCCCTTTAGTTTCATCTTCTCGTCTAATTTTCTGGAAATGCCAAGCTGCCTATGGTTCCCTGCCTTTACTCTGCCATTTCACGACTTTGCTCTTTATCTTTACTGTGGAGTTGACTTTTTAAAAATTAAAAAAAAAATTTTGGGGGGTTTGCTCTGGCTTGTGGGATCTTAGTTCCCTGACCAGAGATTGAACTGGGGTCAAGGCAGTGAAAGCGCTGAATCCTAACTGCTGAACCACCAGGGATGTCCGTCTGGAGTTAGCTTTGATTTTGATACTTGTGAAGATTCACAAATAAGGGTTTAAAGTCTGTATAATTTAATAAATGAGTCTCAGTGTTAACAGTGGTTAAAGACTTGTTGGTAATGCCTATAATTTTACTCATTAATAGAATTGCATATTTGAGAAAAGTTTTCAAGGTGCATAGACAAAAGGACATGCATGCTTGACAACTTAAGGTAGTTGAGAAGAACATCATTAGAACAAACTGTCCAGTGGCGAGGTATCTACTTACCATGGTTTGTTTCTGTTACAGATACTTACTCTCTATGATAGTATTAATGTTATTGACATAAATAAAGTTGTGGAATATGTTCAGAGTCTACAGAAAGAAGATGGTTCTTTTGCTGGAGATATTTGGGGTAATGTCACTTTAATCCATGGCACCTAGAATATCGATACAAAAATGTTTTGCTTTGGTGTTTATTACAGTAATAAACTTGGTTGCCGATTTTAAAGTATAATGAGTTGGGGGCTTTGCTAATAGTTTTTGAGGAGATTATAAGTTCTTCATTTTTTCAGGTCCCACTAAGCAGCTGGTCTAACTGGAGTTAATGGTCTGCTGGAAGTTCCAGCATGCACTGTGCTAGTTATAGCAGCATACAGGAGTACTGGAACAGAGAGGGCAAGTCTAAAAGATAAGGTAGGTGAAACTTTTTTCCCCAGTGTTTGGTGGCTTTGTAAAGTTTTTTAAAAACTTAACTGGCAAGGGGAAAATAATTTTTTAAAAAACTTTACAAAATTACTGAATATTTGAGTGGAGGGAGGGAGTAGTATTTTACTTGGTAAATCTAGGTAATCTCTGCTTTAGGGCTGAATACAGTGCAGGCCGGAGAGACCAGCTGCTTCATGGGATGTGAAAATCTACTTTTATATAATAGGGTAAGTTTATGATCATTCTTAGAAATTAACTAGCTACCTTATCTTTCTGGGTGCTCTGTAAGCAATTAATTCACAGTACTTTTGAGCCATTTTCTAGTACTTAGTTTCCTTAGAAGTAAAGTAAGTGAATATACACTTCAGATGCAGTTTTCCTCCTGGACAGTAGATGTACATGTTAGGCCTGAACTTTTGGAAATATAACTATGGTAATTGTACAGAGATTTTTAATTAACTTTATGTAATATGATTAGAAGCCTCTGATAACACATAATGCTTTGGTTTGCTTTATTTTTAGGAGAAATTGATACAAGATTCTCTTTTTGTGCGGTGGCAACTTTGGCACTATTGGTAAGTTTCAAACGTTGTTTTGGAAATGATTAACTTTTGGTGATTATTCTGGAACTTAATAGGCATGTTTTCTGTTTACAGGGGAAGTTGGATGCTATAAATGTGGAAAAGGCAATCCAATTTGTTTTATCATGTATGAACTTTGATGGTGGATTTGGTTGCAGACCAGGTTCTGAATCTCATGCTGGGCAGGTAATTCATTAACCAGATTAAAATGTAGTTGCTAACTTTTTACAGTTGCTAACTTTTGAGTCCCCTATTGGTGAAATCCTCTGGCCCAGATAAACATGTAGTTTTGTAATTACCAGAAATACATTTTGATTTTCCATTAGTTTTTATGTGTGTGTGTTAGTCACTAACTTATGTACAGCTTTTTGCGACCTCATGGACTATAGCCCCCTAGGCTCCTGTGTCCATGGAATTCTCCAGGCAAGAAGACTGGAGTGGGTTGCCATTCTCTTCTCTAAATAAGCAGATAAAAAACATTCTGTATCTCCCTATCCTGAACACCTATGTTAGAGGATGTTGTATATAAACGATTGTCAACTACTTTGCTCTTAGCCATGAAAAAACTGGTGGTAGTCTTTGATTGCAGAGTTGGATCCTAGTAGTATGCTTCAGATTTGTTCAAATAACTATGTGATGTTTATGTTTGTGATTTTTACTGTCAGCAAATGGAGCTTTAATAATTAAAGTAGGTTTTTTAAAATCATTGTTACTGTTGAAAAACTATTATACACATGTACTTTATGTCTGTAATTTTAGATCTATTGTTGCACAGGATTCTTGGCTATTACTAGTCAGTTGCACCAAGTAAATTCTGATTTACTCGGTTGGTGGCTTTGTGAACGACAGCTTCCATCAGGCGGACTCAATGGAAGGCCAGAGAAGGTATTGTTTTTTAAGATTAATCTTTAAATTTTATAAACTTGAGTGAGGACTGCTTTTTTTGCCTTTTGTTTTGTAATAATATTGCTCTTATAAATTGATCATGAACTTTTTAACTTTACTATAATACTTTGCAAAATTTAGTGGTACCTTCTAAAAATGCTCCTGGTGAAAGTAAAACAAAAGTTAAAATACCTGTTAATCCTGATGTCCATTTAAAAGACAGTCATGACAGGATTGCCTGGTACTTTTTGATTTTCTCTGACAAATAACTCTGGGCTTTAAAATGTGTTTGTATTCATAGTATAAATTCTTAAAATTTATACTTATTTATAAAAATCCTTCTGAAGGCCTTCTATTTTTCACCTACATGAAACTTCTTTAAACTGTACTGGGCACTCAGTCGTGCATTATACATATCTGGGAATCAAAGGCTACTATTAACACTTGGATCTTGTACAGAAATCTCCATGCTCACTTACAGATGGGAAAGGATAATGGATTTTCCAAAAGAAAGATTTCTTTTTAAAAACTGGATTACAACATTTTCATTTAAAAATCTTTATTTTTAAAGAAAAACTCAATTCTGTTTAGCTTTCAACATACTCTAAATTGGGTCTGTAAAGACCAGATAGTAAATATTTTTATCTTTGCCTGATGGGCTTGTTGCAGCTACACTGCTGCCCTGAAGAACGTTGTTGCCACAGACAGTAAAAAATGAATGGATGTGGTTGTATTCCATTGAAGTTACTAATGGACAAGTATAAACTTCATANTTTAGCTTTCAACATACTCTAAATTGGGTCTGTAAAGACCAGATAGTAAATATTTTTATCTTTGCCTGATGGGCTTGTTGCAGCTACACTGCTGCCCTGAAGAACATTGTTGCCACAGACAGTAAAAAATGAATGGATGTGGTTGTATTCCATTGAAGTTACTAATGGACAAGTATAAACTTCATAATCGTTTTTTTTTTCACAATACTGTTTAAAAATCATTTACAAATACTAAAAGCTGTTCTTCAGTTTAGGCCCTTGAGCTAATATATAAAGCATAGTGATGCTTTTATTCTGGGTCATTGTATTTTTGTGTAATTTTGCCTGCTTGTTACTTCTGAATAAGTTTAAAATCCACAAATGGTACCTAGTTAAAATCCATTGAAAAATCTGGGCAACTTTTCAATAATTAGGAAATGGGTGAGGGTGGGAATAGCACGTACAATCTAGGACAGCTTTTAATGTTCTTGTGAATCACCCTGGGATCTAGTTGAAATTCAGTGTAAGGTGTGGGGTCTTAGGCATTTAAGTTATGATTTGACGAGCAAGGGTGATTTTATTTTTTTAAACCAAGTTGTATACCTTCCTGGACAGCACTTAATTGAAAATGTTGCCCATGGCAGTGGAACGTATATTGCCATAGTTTATAAGCCTTACTACCAGTTTCTTGGAAAAGGGACTGATGTAGGCATTCATTTCATATAGAAATTAAGGTGGATAGATGGTTATCAGTGAAGACTGAAACTAAAACATTTAGCATGGTTTTCTGTGGAATCAAGAATCTGCCTGCAGTGTAGGCAGCACAGGAGACATGGGTTCAATCCCTGGCTCAGGAAGATCCCCTAGAGAAGGAAATGACAATCCACTCTAGTATTCTTTGCCTGAAAACTTCCATGGACAGAGGAGCCTGGTGGGCTACAGTTCATGGGGTTGCGGAGTCAGACATGACTGAGCATGCCTGCATACATTCTAGTTCTGTGGAATGAAGCATTTGATCTCTTCCAATGATTATCTTTTAATTCTAAGCAATTTTTGGATTTCAGTGTTTCAAACACTGCATTGTCAGTATATCCCTTGATTCCCCTCCCACCCCAGGTATTTAGAAAATACATTTGTGGCAACTTGTGGCTTTTTCCTCCTAGTTACCAGATGTATGCTATTCGTGGTGGGTGTTGGCTTCCCTAAAGATAATTGGAAGGCTTCATTGGATTGATAGAGACAAACTCCGCAGTTTCATCCTAGCATGTCAAGATGAAGAAACAGGAGGATTTGCAGATAGACCAGGAGATATGGCAAGTATACTTATGACTTAATGTAACTTAAAATTTTCAGTGTTCTCTTTTACTCTTAAGATTCTGAGGGTTCTAAATTTTTAAAACTAGGAATTGATGGGGAACAAATAGTATTTTTCAAGTGTTGCTTTGAAAAGATGCTTTTAAAATGTCGTTTAAAAGTGTACTAAGGTGCTTTTCTGTTGGCTCAGGTGGTAAGGAATCTGCCTGCAATGCCTAAGACCCAGGTTCAATTACAGTATTCTTGCCTGGAGAATTCCATGGACAGGAGCCTGGCAGGCTACAGTCCATGGGGTCATAGAGATTCGAACGTGACTGAGTGACTAACACACACAAAAGAGTGTATGAAATATCTGAAACACATTTAGAGTACTTATGCCTAAGAAATGAGTGTGTGTGCCAAGTCCTCTGTTTAAAAAGTGTAGTTTGAAACCATTATTTCAGAAAATTTTAAGATAATATTTAAATACAGAGTGCAATGGGCTCCAGTATAATCCCTGTTCAAAAGCAGGGTTTTAGAAGTTTTCATTTTGTAATATTCTATAAATTCTTTTTTTTTTAATAGGTAGATCCTTTCCATACNGTTTAAAAAGTGTAGTTTGAAACCATTATTTCAGAAAATTTTAAGATAATATTTAAATACAGAGTGCAATGGGCTCCAGTATAATCCCTGTTCAAAAGCAGGGTTTTAGAAGTTTTCATTTTGTAATATTCTATAAATTCTTTTTTTTTAATAGGTAGATCCTTTCCATACTCTGTTTGGAATTGCTGGATTGTCACTTTTGGGAGAAGAACAGATTAAACCTGTTAGCCCTGTTTTTTGCATGCCTGAAGAAGTGCTTCGGAGAGTGAATGTTCAGCCTGAACTAGTGAGCTAGATTAAATCCCTTGATGGAGAAGTTGGTTAATATAGTTTTTATTGTGTTTTAACATTTCAGTAGTTGAAGTGCTTAACAAACTTAACGAACTACCATGTTAATATTTTGTACATGAATTGTGTTAATTTTAATAAATTATAATTATACATATTGTAAATTAAGATCTTTATTGTATCTTTCCTTCTGGAATGCTGTTGTTACTCTGATTTTTTTTGTTTATGCTTCAGTATATTTGTTTTCTTGTATGTCTTCATAACAGCAAACTTGAACTGTTTAGCTGATGAAGTCTTGTGTTCTGATTTTCCTGGGTACTCCCTTGATATGTTATATATAACTATAGTTAATGTAGATTGGTCTTTGTCAGTGAGATTGTTACTGATAAAGAGTTGATGAACCACTTAGGAATTAAAAGATGAAATAAAAACAAATGGCTGAAATTTGGGAGTATTTCATGCTTGTGGTTAATGAGTTGGGTACAGAGTGGGTTAGGTAAATTAAGAGAATTCACTAAGATGAGGATTGCAATCTGGACTACACTTTAGTCACTTTTTAATATTTTATGTCAGAATGCCAAGGGATTGTTGGCTTTTTTTTTCCTACCCAGTAAGGAAATACAAGCTGATACTTGCCACACTAATCTTTGTGTTCTTGCAGAAAAAGTATTTTAGTGAGCATTTTTCTTGATGAAGTTGAAATTTGCTGAAGCAAGTTTGCAATAATAACCCTAAGAGTAAAGAATTTTGCATGTGAATAGTGATGATTTCTCTTAACACATTGAGCAGTGTCTGCTTTTATATGTTATTGAAATGGCATTGTTTTTTGACAGTTCACTAAGTTTGGGTTGAATTACCAGTGTTTCTGAAAGTTTGGAAGCCATTGGATGGAACACAATTTTATTTAAGTGGTATCATTGGAAATTTTGAGTACTGCAGTCATTGAACGTGGGTGACTGCAGTGGTTTCATATTCTGTATCTGATTTCAGAATTGAATGAATTTTATGGACATCTAATGGTATCTAGAGTATTTTCTCAATCTTGGTTTCTCTACCATGTTGACTTACTGTGTCTGTATTCAAGAGAATCATGGCATCTGGTCCCATCACATCATGGCAAATAGATGGGGAAACAGCGGAAACTGTCAGACTTTATTTTGGGGGGCTCCAAAAGTCACTGCAGATGGTGACTGCAGCCATGAAATTAAAAGACACTTGCTCCTTGGAAGGAAAGTTAAGACCAAGCTAGACAGCATATTAAAAAGCAGAGACATTACTTTGCCAACAAATGTCTGTCTAGCCAAAGGTATGGTTTTTCCAGTAGTCATGTATGGATGTGACAGTTGGACTATAAAGAGAGTTGAGCGCTGAAGAGTTGATGTTTTTGATCTGTGATGTCAGAGGAGACTTAAGAGTCTCTTGGACTGCAAGGAGATCCAGTCCATTCTGAAGGAAATCAGTCCTGAATATTCATTGGAAGGACTGATGCTGAAGCTGAAACTCCAATATTTTGGCCACCTGATGCAAAAAACTGACTCATTTGAAAGACCCTGATGCTGGGAAGATTGAAGGCAGGAGAAGGGGACGACACAATGATATGGTTGGATGGCATCACCGACTGAATGGACAGGAGTTTGAGTAAACTCTAAGAGTTGGTGGTGGGCAGGGAGGCCTGGCATGCTGCAGTCCATGGGGTCACCAAGAGTGGGACACGACTGAGAGTGAACTGAACTTGGAAATATTGGCACAGAAAGTCGTGTGATAAGGGGAATAAGGTACAGTGGGAATAATGAGACTCCCAAGTTGTATTTGGAGGAAGAACTTGCAACATACTCCAGTATTCTGCAAACTTAAATGGAAGGAGGACCCTGGCGGGCTACAGTCCATGGGGTCACAAATAATGTGGGGTCACTACTGAGCACGGACACACGCAAGTTGGACTGATGGCCCTGGATTCCATTTAGTTGAGGGGGTCTACCTCGCATTATAAAAGTGTTAGTTGCTCAGTCATGACCGACTCTTGGCTCCTCTGTCTTTGGGGTTTTCCAGGCAAGAATACTGGAGTGGGTTGCCATTCCCTTCTCCAGGGTATCTTCTGGACCCAGGGGTTGAATACAGGTTTCCTTCCTTGCAGGCGATTCTTTAGCATTTAGCATTTAAGCTTGACCAAATTCTGCAGCAGTTGACGGGGTCCGGGACACCTGAGAGTACATTCTCCAGTTCTGTCTTTCACAAAGGAAGCATTTAATCACCTGTGTGCTCGGTCGCTCAGCCCTGCCCAACTTTTTGCGACTCCATGGACTGCTCTATCGGGGATAAATGTGGGTGGGCGTGGTACACTGGAGGGAAGGGGGGCTCTGCGCCTGCGCCCTGCGACTCTGCGCCGCGCTTTCGTATTTTCCCCGCGTCGCTTTGTCCCACAGCAGAATTGCTCTGAAGGATGTTGCGGCCTGACATATCACCAACGTTTCCTTCTGTGCCTGCGGCTTCCCCCTGCTCACCAAAGGCTCGGTCCCAGGGTCCCCGCTACGATTTCGGACTCCAGGAGACTCCTCTGAGCCGCCCTTCAGCCCAAGCCGCCTCTGCGTCTTCCCCACCAGGCACGTCTGGAGCGGCGGGTGACAGGAGCGGCAGCAGCAGTCTACCTGGGCACCCGCCCAGCGCCCTGCCGCCTCAAGGCAAGGAGTTGTGTGAACTTCTGGAGGTTCGGGGAACAGTGGTCTCTGGTTACCACAGAAGCTTCATTTGGTGTCTGTTTGGAATTTGGGAATGGAGTGCTCTGCGAATTGAGTGGGTCTGAATGATTTAAGGGCTGGACTCTTCCTGACGTTGGTTTTCTTACAAGGCTGTGATAGCGGATGGCTCAGTTCTGAGGCAGGCTATATTCATATCCGAGGTAATGTGCCTCCGCCCGCGCCCCATGACAGATGAATGAATTTGTGCACGAGTTTAGTGGTTGGAGTGGTAAACCTCTTGGCTCCTGAGCCTCCAAGTCCTTCTAGGATATCTTGAAAACAGATAAGCTTTGAGAACAGACCAGATTTAACATTTTCTCTAATGGAGGTGAATAATACATTTAGTGTGAAAAATGCCCTTTAAGGAGTATTCAACTCATTTATTTTAATAGTCAGTGACTCTCCGTGACAAAACCGTCACCTTTTGCCCACACAGCATTGCCACTCACTGGTAATGTAACAAATGCCAAATCCAGTGGTCACTTTTCAGTTCATCTTATGTAAACTTCCCACTGTTTAATGTTCTTCACCAGTCTTGTCTTAAACTGTCTTAATTTGATTTTCCTTGATTCCACTCTTCCCTGTTTTTTGCCTACCTTCCATAGAACTATGCTTACTTTTGTTAGTTTACAAATTATTGGCTTGTCCTTAGAGGTTTTTTTCTAGGCTACTTCTGTCTAATTGTGATTATCACCACAGCCCGGATCTCATCTTTGCCTCTAGATTCCTGTTTCAGACTGTCTTCTGAAGTTTCTAGTAAGGAACCAGTGGACATCCTCAGACTCATTATATGATTAATTGAATTCATCTCTCTGCAGCTCCTCAACCTGTTTCTCTTATCTCAATCATTGGGTTTTTAAAATCTTCAGGAGACTTCAATGATTCAAGTATTCCCTCACTCATAACAGCCAAAGTTAACAAGTTCTAGATTTATCTTTTAAATAATTCTGTCCTTTTCTCTGTGCCATTATAGGCCCTTTTAATTTTGTGTCTGAATTATTGCCTCAAACTCCTAATGCTTCTTTCTTCTAAGCTTACTCACAGTGTCACTAGAGTTATATGGAAAATGAAAATCTTATATCCCGTGGCACTTCAACCAATGACTCTATTTGCAGGTAAAAAAATTGTACTCTTTAGTAGCATATCCAAGTCCACTTGGGATATGTTTTCAGTTTTTGCAGTCTTATATCTCATCATTTCTTAATAATTACCCTACTTTCTAACTTAATTGACCTACTTTCACTTCCTTCAAGGCAACATATATGTTTATCAGTATAATCCCCTTCTTCATGAAGTGTTCTGTCACCTATTTATTTTCAACAATAACAGCATCCACTAATTAATGACTGCTTCTCTGTTCTAGCTTCTTACTTAGCATGTTGTATCTCTGATCCTTACAGTAGATCTGTAAGATAGGTTTTTCTTTTGTCCCAATTTAAGAGAGAGCCAAGACCCAAATTGATGAAATGGTTACTTTAGTTGCTCAGTGTGCGCTCAGTTGTGTCTGACTCTTTCCGACCCCATGGACTGTAGCCTGCCAGGCTTCTTTGTCCATGGATTTCCCAGGCAGGAATACTGGAGTGCATTGCCATTTCCTGCTGCAGGAGATCTTCCTGACCCAGGGTTTGAAACTTTTTCTCCCATATCTGCATTTTAGATTCTTTACCACCTGGCCACTGGGGAGCTGAATTATCTTAGGAGCTGACAATAATAATATTCTGTGCTCTCAAAGAACTTATGGTTCATTAGGGAAGATAGACTTAAAAATCTATAAAACTTTAAAAAGATAATTATTTTTGAGTTATTTACAGGTATTGTGCTTAGTAGCTTCAGTCATATCTGACCCACTGCGATTCTATGAACCATAGCCTGACAGGCTCCTCTGTCCATAGGATTCTCCAGGCAGAATACTGGAGTGGGTTGTCATTTCCTTCTCCATACAGATATTGAGGTATTTAGTAAGTAGGGGAACAAAGTAACTAAAGAAATTTTGCAGAGGAAATTCTACTTGAGGTAGTGTTGAAGAAGATTATGTCAACTAAAGGGAAAGAGGAGAAAAAAAAAGAAAACAAAAAATGGAGAAGAAACTTATTTCTCTCTTAAGAAAGAAAAACATGTGCAAAGGCACAGAAGTATGATATAGCATGTTATGTTTGTAGACTACAAATAATTTAGTTTGGTAGAGCAGTAGGGTGATCTATTTTGTTTCTTCCCAATATAAACTTGGAGTACTTGCAGATGTTTAATCTGGGAGGCAGGTATTTAATCTGGGAGGCAGATAGGTTTTTTTGCCATGCCAAAAACATCTCTGGCTTTGGTGATTGGAATAGATGATAGTACTTTTTCCTGATAAATGGAATTTTGTAGGAGAAGCAACTTTTAGAGGGAAAAATGGTGAATTCTTCTGTGGACATGTTGAGTGTGAAGAACCTTTGGTGTATCCATACATTCATATTGAGGCAATTGAATATATGAATCTAGGGCTAAGAAAGAAGCCTGGGAGAGAGATAAATTTGAGGTCAGAGGGGAGAAGGTAAAGGAAATATAGGAAAATAGAGGTGAAGGAAATTGGAGAAAAACCAGGAGAAGTGAGTTTAAGAAGGGGATTAGAGTCTGAAAGTAACCTGAGAACAAGAAGCAACCCTGTTTGTCTCCAGTCTCTAGTAACCATCTCCTTCCTTAGTTCCTTTAAGCCTAGGGTTAGTAATGGACTTTGTCTTGATTCTACACATTTCTTTATGATGATATTCTGTCTACCCTTTGTAAATATTCCCTTTATCAAACACTCTTCAAATTATCCTAGTTTGAATGTGTTATCTCTGGAAACTATACAAAAATGTTAGATTTTATCCTATGGTGGATATGGGAGACACTGAGAAATTGTCAGAAAGGGAGACATGGTGAGATTTCTTTTTCAAAAAGATAGCTAGTGATGGATTTGAAGAATTGATTAGAGAGGCATCATGTTGAAGGCAAGGAGAATAATTCAAAGACTTTTGAAAAAGGCTGAAGAAGATATGTGCTTAAAATGGGCCAGATAGGAGTGAAGATGGAGAGAAGTTTTAGTGAGATATCTATCTATCTATATAATTAGATTTGGTTACTGATTGGGTGTTTGGATTCATGAAAGAGGAGGTAAGAGTGACTTCTAAGTTGATGACTTGTATGAAAAGGTGCAAGGTGATGTAGTTGACCAACTGGTAGTAAAGAAAGGATAAATTTTGAGGAAAAGTTAATGAGGTAATTCACTTTTAGATATTTAGTAGTTCTGGGAAAATACCTAATGGTATTGTATCCAAAAAGTAGTTTTGGATATTTATATCCAAAAATATAGGGATCTAGAGCCACCCTATCTGTTAGAACTCTCTGTGGTTAGATATATTCTATATCTGTGCTAATACAGTAGCCACTAGACAAGTATGGTTTTTGTGGATTTTAAATGTGGCTAGTGTGACTGAAGAACTGAATTTTAATATTTATTTAAATTAAATAGCCACATGTGGCAAGAAGTTCCTATACTGAGCAATGCAGCTATAGACCTAAGAATGGTTTCTGCATTTTTAAAGGATTGGAAAAGTAAAAGAAGAAATTCATATTATAGTATACA
>SJYA01000463.1:14394-30766 GCA_006410615.1 Neotragus moschatus
TAGTATACAGAACTAAATATCAGAATGTTCACTGCAAGGACTGATGCTGAAGCTCCAATACTTTGGCCACCTGATGCGAAGAACTGACTCACTGGAAAAGACCCAGATGGTGAGAAAGATTGAGGGCAGAAGAAGAGGGCAACAGAGCATGAGATGGTTGGATGACATCATCGACTCAATGGACATGAGTTTGAGCAAATTCCAGGAGATACTGAAGGACAGGGAACCCTGGTGTGCTACAGTCCATGGGGTTGCAAAGACTTGGACATGACTGAGTGGCTGGACAACAACAAATCCAGAATTAAAGTTTCATTGAAATACGCTTATTTATTGTCTTACTTACTTATTGTCTGTGGCTGTTTCCTGTGATAATGTCAGAACCAAGTAATGGTAATAGACAGTATGACCCACAAAACCTAAAATATTTAACATCTGGCTCATTATTTAAAAGCTTGCCACACTATACAGTGTTGGAGAGGAGTTAGGGCTGTATATGAAGGTTTGAGAGTTGCCAGGAAATAGATATTAATAAAAGCCAAAATAATAGATGAGATGTTCAGAGGAAATGTATAATTTTGATTTGAGAGAGAAAGTAAAATTTGGAACCATTGGAAGCCAACAGTTAAGAGGCAGATAGAGGAAAAAGGACCTGGCAATGGAAACTAAAAAGAAGTAGTTTAAGGAGAATCAAGATAGAGAGTTGTTATGGAAATCAAGGAGGAGAGGCCACAAGAGACCCAGGATTTTTTTTTTTTCAAAGAACTCCTAATTTAACTTAAAATCTTTTGCACAGCAAAGGAAACTATAAAGAGATGAGAAGAGAAGAGAACCCTCAGAGTGGGAGAAAATAATTGCAAATGAAGCAACTGACAAAAGATTAATTTCCAAAATATATAAACAGCTCAATATCAGAAAAACAAAGAACCCAATTAAAAAATGGGCAGAAGACCTAAACAGACATTTCTCCAAAGAAGACATACAGATGGCCAATAAATACATGAAAAGATGCTCAACATCACTTATTATTAGAGAAAGGCAAATCAAAACTGCAATGAGGTATCACCTCATACCAATTAGAAGGTCCATCATCAACAAATCTATAAACTGGGTTTATGAATGCTGGAGAGGATGTGCTTGAGAAAAAGGAATCTTCCTGCATTGTTGGTAGGAATATAAATTGATGCAGCCACTATGGAGAACAGTATGGAGATTCCTTAAAAAACTAGGAATAAAGCTACCATATGACCTAGCAATCCCATTACTAGGCACACACCCTGAGAAAACTACAATTCCAGTGTTCACTGTAGCACTGTTTACAGTGGCCTGCACATGGAAGCAACCTAGATGTCCATCAACAGATGAATGGATAAAGAAGATATGATACATGCTGGGCTGTGCTTAGTAACTCAGTTGTGTCTGACTCTTTGTGACCCCATGGACTGTAGCTCACCAGGCTCCTCTGTCCATGAGGTTTCTCCAGACAAGAATACTGGAGTGGGTAGCTTATCCCTTCTCCAGGAACTCTTCCTGACCCAGGAATCGAACCAGGGTCTCCTGCACTGAAGGTGGATTCTTTACCAGCTGAGCTATTAGGGAAGCTCATAGTACATATATACAATGAAATATTACTCCGCCATAAAAAAGAACAAATTTGAGTCAGTTCTAGTGAGGTGGATGAACCTAGAGCCTGTTATAAAGTGAAGTAAATCAGAAAGAGAAAAATACTGTATATTAATGCATATATTTAGAATCTTTTAATAGAAAAATAGTACTGATGAACCTATCTGCAGGGAATGAATGGAGATGCAGATGTAGAGAACGAACTTGTGGACACAGAAGGGGAAGGATATGGAGGACAAACTGAGAAATTAGTATTTATGTATATACTTTTATCGTGTAAAATAGCTAGCTAGTGGGAAGCTGCTGTATAACACAGGGAGCCTGGCTTGGCCCTTTGTAACAGTGGCTGACTTTATTTTTGGGGGCTCCAAAATCACTGCACATGGTGGTTGCAGCCATGAAAGTAAGGAATAAGGGTCTAACTTATTCCTTAGAAGGAAAGTTATATTAAAAATCTGAGACACTACTTTGTCCACAAAGGTCCATCTAGTCAAAGCTGTGGTTTTTCCAGTAGTCATGTATGGATGTGAGAGTTTGACTATAAAGAAAGCTGAGCACCAAAGAATTGATGCTTTTGGACTGTGGTATTGAAGACTCTTGAGAGTCCCTTGGACTGCAAGGAGATCCAACCAGTCCTGGCTGTTCATTGGAAGGACTGATGTTGAAGCTGAAACTCCAATATTTTGGCCACCTTATGCAAAGAGCAGACTCATTTGAAAAGACCCTGATGCTAGGAAAGATTGAGGTCAGGAGGAGAAGGGGACGACAGAGGATGAGATGGTTAGATGGCATCATGACTCAGTGGACATGAGTTGGGTGAACTCTGGGAGTTGGTGATGGGCAGGGAGGCATGGTGTGCTGCGGTTCATGGGGTCACAAAGAGGCGGACACGACTGAGTGACTGAACTGAACTGAACAACCTAGAGGAATGAGATGGGAAAGAAGAGAAAGGCTCTAGAAGGAGGGGATATATGGATATCATTATATATATATGATGGCTGATTCGAGTTGTAAAAACCAACTCAACATTGTAAAACAATTATCCTCCAGTTAAAAAACATACACTTATTGGAATCCCTGGTGGCCCACTATGCAGTGGATAGGAATCCACCTGCAGCAATCCCTCCCTCTTCCTGGAAGATTCCATGTGCCGAGGGGCATCTAAGCCCATGTGCCAGTTACAGAGCCTGAGCTCTGGAGGCTGTGTATCACGACTACTGAGCCTGTGTGCCTAGAGCCAGTGCATCACAAAAAGAGAAGCCACTGCAATGAGAAGCCCATGCATTGCCACAAAGAGTAGCCTCTGTTCTAATAGCCCCTGCTTGCTGCAACTGAAGAAAGCCTGTGCAAAGCAATAAAGACCTCACACAGCCAAAAATACATAAATAAATAAAAATGAACTTTAATGTCTATGTACCCACAACATTGTAAATCAACTATNAAAGCAGAAATAGATGTTTTTCTGGAACTCTCTTGCTTTTTTTGATGATCCAGCAGATATTGGCAATTTGATATCTGGTTCCTTTGCCTTTTCTAAAACCAGCTCGAACATCTGGAAGTTCATGGTTTACGTGTTGTTGAAGCCTGGCTTGGAGAATTTTGAGCATTACTTTACTAGCATATATCCTGAGGAAACCAAAATTGAAAAAGATACATGTATCCCATTGTTCATTTTCTGCACTGTTTATAATAGCTAGAACATGGAAGAAACCTAGATATCCATCAACAGATGAATGGATAAAAAAGTTGTGATACACAACACAATGGAATATTACTCAACCATAAAAAGGAATGCATTTGAGTCAATTCTAATGAGATAGATGAACCTAGAACCTATTATACAGAGTGAAGTAAGTCAGAAAAAGAAAGATAAATATCATATTCTAACGCATGTATACAGAATCTAGAAAAATGGTACTGAAGAATTTATTTACAGGGCAACAGTGGAGAAACAGACATAGAGAATAGACTTAAGGACTTGGAGGGAGGGGAAAAAGGGGTGAGATGTATGGAAAGAGTAACATGGAAACTTACATTAGCATATGTAAAATAGCCAACGGGAATTTGCTGTATGTCTCAGGAAACTCAAACAGGGGCTCTGTATCAACTTAGAGGGGTGGGATGGGGAGGGAGATGGGAGGGAGGTTCAAAAGGGAGGGGATATATGTATTCCTATGGAGGATTCATGTTGAGGTTTCACATAAAACAACAAAATTCTGTAAAGCAATTAGCCTTCAATAATAATAAATTAATTAAAAAAGAAGGTAATGTCTTATACCAATAGGTAAGCAACTAAACAAGGAACTGAACCCAGGTAAGCCTAACCTCTCTTTATACCAATTGCCTGGGAGGAGAGAGAGTTTCAGTGAAGAAGTCAACAGAGGAAAAGTAGTATAATTACTATACAAAGGTGTATTTGAAGCTTAGAAGGTAGTTTGTAATTAGCAAGAGTAATCTCAGTGAGCTTGCATAAGAAAAAGCTATATTAGTGAGCACTTTATATTTTAGTACAATGTTATTTATGTTAACTTTGTCATAATTTGGTATATTAAAAATCATTATGAGGTGAAGTTCTTTAGTGACTATAGAGATTTTATACCACATTGCATAATTCTGAACTTTAAACTGATATTAAATTTTTTTGAATTTAGGTTCATACTTTAGAAACAAAAGATCTTTTGCAGAAAATACACATGCATCAAATGTTACGTTTGGTACAAGCTCATCCTCTGCACATGATAGTAGTTATCCTCAAATACTAAAATCTCCATTATGTGCTGGCAATCCCCAGAGATCAGGTTATAAAAGTTGGACACCACAAATGGGATTTTCAGGTAAAGTAAGTGGAATATTGACTTAATTGATATTTGAAACTTTTAAAGTTTTATAAATTTATCAGTTCAGTTCAGTTCAGTCGCTCAGTCGTGTCCGACTCTTTGCGACCCCATGAATCGCAGCACGCCAGGCCTCCCTGTCCATCACCAACTCCCGGAGTTCACTCAGACTCACGCCCATCGAGTCAGTGATGCCATCCAGCCATCTCATCCTCGGTCGTCCCCTTCTCCTCCTGCCCCCAATCCCTCCCAACATCAGAGTCTTTTCCAATGAGTCAACTCTTCTATTAGGGTAATTAAGGTAATATGAAATTATTTGAAGCTAATATGGAAGACTGAATAAGAACTACGTCAATTTAGCCATATGTACAATTTGATGCTAGATTAATAACACTACATAGTTTGTGATATTGTTTGTTTAAAAATGCAGGTCTAAGTTTCATCATTCTGACAAAAATAGTACAAGAAAGAGAAAGCCCTTCCTTTTATACATATTTGCTTAAATCTAAAATTGGTCCTGTAATACTATTGAATGTTTTTTAATATTTAAATTTTAGTATTTATCTAGATTTAGATTTTCTTGAGGGGAAAATGGGTGAAGTAGGTCTATATATGTAAACATCATTTAGTTAAAGGTATATGGCTATATAATATAGGGAACCCAACCCTGAGCTCTGTGACAACCTAGAGGGGTGGGATAGGGGGTTAGGTGGGAGGGGGACTCAAGAGAGATGGATAAATGTATACTTATGGCCAATTTTAGTTGTTGTGTGGCAGAAACCAACACAACACTGTAAAGCAATTATCCTCCAATTAAAAATTTAAAAAATTAATTTAAAAGGTATGTGAATGTATAGATTTACAAAATAATGAAAAATTATTTTTCTAAGTGATTCTATTAATGTATACTCTTACTGGCAATGTATGAGAATTCTTGTTGATCTATATACTACTTAGCATTTGGTACTGTCAGACTCCTTAACATTTAACAGTCAAGCAATTGTAAAATTCCCAGGTAGCTCAGTTGGTAAAGAATCCACTTGTAATGCAGGAGACCCTGGTTCGATTCCTGGGTTGGGAAGATCCCCTGGAGAAGGGATAGGCTACCCACTCCTGTATTCTTGGGCTTCCCTAGTAGCTCAGCTGGTAAAGAATCTGCCTGCAATGTGGGAGACCTGGGTTTGATCCCCTAGGTTGAAAAGACCCCCTGGAGAAGGGAAAGGCTACCCACTCCAGTATTCTGGCCTGGAGAATTCCATGAACTGTATAGTCTATGGGATCACAAAGAGTCGGACACGACTGAGCAGCTTTCACTTTCACCTAAGTGTAGTCTGAATTAGCATTTTCGTGGTTATAAATGAGGTTGATTATTTTTCTTAAAATGTGTATCTTCTCTGCTGGACTATAAACTCTATGAAGATAGAGACTGTAGCAGTTAAAATCCAATCTGAAGTAAAACTATACAATGATTTAAACAGGAAAGATTTAATATAAAGAATTATTAAACTGTGATGGAAGAATAACTATAGGATATAAGAAAACTCTGTGAGGTACCCTAGAGCTCCTCAGAGGTCACACTTGGAAGTGGCCCTCATCTGCGTCCCATTTCCAAGGTTGGAGTGCAGGTCTCTTTGGAGAATGTGAATAGTGAATGGCAGTTTCAGTAGTGCCTGCAGATTTGCCAGGTCAGAGCTGGTCTACTGTCCAGGGCGAACAGGAGGCAGGTGCAGTGGCGGTGAACTATAGCTGGTGGCTAGCTGTGTAATGAGAATGGGCTCTGGTGTGGGTTGGAGACCTGGAGTACACAGTCTCCCTGTTGGGAGGGTTGACATCAAGAGGACTGTGGGAGGCAGACTTGAGGAAAGAATGAAAGAGCCAAGGGAATTAGAATGGGCAGGAGGCCTGAAATGCGGGATATGTGTATTCAGCGGGCTGAGGGAAGGTTGTTACTATGCCATGCTGTAGCTGTGTGATCACCAGAGTACAGCACATTCTGGATGTGTAACTGGGCACATCACCACCAGATGTCCTCATATCTACACTGCTGACCTACCATACTGTAGTGGAAACTGCAGGAGAGCCCGTCATCCTGCAAGGTCCCTCCAGTTCCCTCAACTGAGAAAATTTAACATTATGCACACTTTAAGGAGAAATATAGCGGTTCTGTCCATTATTGCAGAACTTATACTGAAGTGTGAATTTGGAGCTGAGTGACAATAAATTGTTAGCTGCCATAACTCTTTTGGGTATAGAGCTTCTGTATATGTCATTCTACACACATCTGGATTTTTTTGACAACAACAAAATGACTTTATGTTTCTACCCAACAGGATGTGTACATCTGTATTTACAAGTGAGAGAGTTCTCACTCTTCCAGAATGAGAAAATTCATAGTCCCAACAGTCATTGCATATTAATTATCTCAAATTCAGTCATGATCCCACAGAATATTCTGTTACTTAAAGACTAAACCTCCATTAAGTTGTGAATAAACTTTTTAAAATTGAAAAGAGAGAAAAAAAATGGTTAGTTTGTACAAATAAACATGCATATAATAAAGCATAGAGATAATATCCAAAGCTACTACAGTTTTTGTTTCTGTAATTGATCATGATGTTATAGTTGATATATTTGGTTTTCTTCTTTCACTACCCATTTTGCATTTTCCTAACTTGCAGCAGTAAGGGTGGAATGACTCAGACCTTCATTCTTGAAGGGCCTGAATCCTTAGTCATGCTGCCATTTTTGCTTGCTGTAGTTTTCCATTCACCTTTACTATTGGAAATAAGAAGACTTCCCTGGTAGCTCAGATGGTAGAGTGTCTGCCTACAATGCTGGAGACCCAGGTTCGATCCCTGGGTCAAGAAGATCCCCTGGAGAAGGAAATAGTAACCCACTCCAGTACTCTTGCCTGGAAAATCCCATGGACAGAGGAGCCTGGTAGGCTAACAGTCCATGGGGTCGCAAAGAGTCGGACATGACTGAGTGACTTCACTTTCACTTTCCAGGGGTGCCTTAGCAAATCCCTGGGGTTCCATTCATAGTCCACTTTGTCTTCTTTGTGTATAGCAGCATAATATCCCCTTGGCAATTAGGACTGACCACACCATTCATAGATAACTCTCTTTTTTTCTTATTGTTTCAGTAGCATAAATAAGGAGCCTAAAATGGACAGATGGCAATTTCATCTTCCAATTCAGTAGAATCATTGTTAAGTTACCTGGTGGAGCCAATAATCATATTGAGACTAAGATCTCAAAACCAACAGAGCTCAACATTGCCAGAATGGGATACAAAAATTCTTTGGGTGCAATGGGAGGTATAATAGAGAGAGTAGCCATCCCTGTATTCTCACATTGATTCTTGGAGCTGTGTATTCTAGTTATGAGGAATACAGCATCTATGATTCCAAATATAAACTGCATCCTGTAAGAGAGAATCCCATTTTTCAGGGTGTTGCCTCCCAATTGGCATTGAGTCTTCAGTAAGTTATTCTGCCTTTAGATTAAGCCAGGCATGTCTGGGTGATGGATTATGTGGTATACACAGTTGATTCAGTGGGCTGTAGCCCGTTGATACATGTTTTTCTTTTGCTGTGAAGTGAGTTCCTTGATCAGATGCAATACTGTACGAAATGCCTTGATGGTGGATAAAGCATTCTGTGAGTTCATAGATGATGACACTGGCAGAGGCATTGTGGACCATTTCTTTCTTTCTTTTTTTTTAATTTTAATTTTTATTTTTCATCTCAGGTGTACATGATTTCAAAATACAGAAAACAAATGGATTTTTAAGTGATGTTCAATTTTGATCGTAGTTTTAAAAAATAAATATTTAAGACTCAGTTCATTAAAGCAGATGATAATAATAATAACAAAAATAACAATACATTGCAGGAACTAGTAATGGTAAGGATTCAGTAAGATTGGTTTTTCTCATATACTGTTGAAGGAATTAAAAGTTGGTACAATTATGAAAAGAAATATGGCAATATATGTGACATCCTTTAAAAGTTTTCCTTTGTTCCATCTAGAAGTAATTTGACTTCTAAGGAGCCAATTAAGGGAAGTGAAATGAGACCCAGAAAAAAGCTTTATGTACTATGATGCTCATTTTAATATTACTTCTATTAGAGAGATAACAGTGAAAATTGTTTTTTTTTTGAAAGTTTAAGGGGGCTGTCTTCTGAGTGTACCAAATTTCCAAGTAGTGAAACTTGATATGTAGTTTCCAATTAAAAATGAAAAGATTNGAAAAGAAATTTGGCAATATATGTGACATCCTTTAAAAGTTTTCCTTTGTTCCATCTAGAAGTAATTTGACTTCTAAGGAGCCAATTAAGGGAAGTGAAATGAGACCCAGAAAAAAGCTTTATGTACTATGATGCTCATTTTAATATTACTTCTATTAGAGAGATAACAGTGAAAATTGTTTTTTTTTTGAAAGTTTAAGGGGGCTGTCTTCTGAGTGTACCAAATTTCCAAGTAGTGAAACTTGATATGTAGTTTCCAATTAAAAATGAAAAGATCGTATTTGATTGCAGAACTTAAACTGACTTCTGTAGATCTAATATAAACTCAATCACCAAGAATAACAAAGCCTTCATGGCAAAAAAGGTTCTGAGATTTAGACACATAGATTTTTAAATGAACTCTTAAGTCGACTACTGACTAAGATAGCGTAAATGTGTAAATAATTTTGTAAGTGTTATAATAGAAGAATAGAAAAGAAAAAAGGATTCTAGACTAGGAAGGGAAAGGAGGGCAAAAAAAGGTATATTGAAAGGTTTAAAGGGAATAAAATAAAATTTTGCTTCTTTGAAAAAAAACCTTAGATATGTTTAGTACAGGGCAGTTCAGTCACTCAGTTGTGTCTGACTCTTTGCGACCCCATGAATCGCAGCATGCCACGCCTCCCTGTCCATCACCAACTCCCGGAGTTCACTCAAATTCATGTCCATCGAGTCGGTGATGCCATCCAGCCATCTCATCCTTTGCTGTCCCCTTCTCCTCCTGCCCTCAATCCCTCCCAGCATCAGNATGAGGGGTATTTCCACACCACCCCCGTTCCTGACCTTCAGTGTGGGATAGCTCCTCTAGGCCCTCCTTCGCCTGCGCAGCCACAGCTCCTTGGAGGTTGGGTTGTTCCACCCAGTGGCGGTCCCCGGCCTCAGGCCTTGGGCGCCGCCTCTGGTCTCAGGCGGAGGGTGGCTCCTCCTGGCCGGTGCCCCTGGGCTTCAACGCAGGTGGCTCCCCTCGGCTGTCGCCCCTGGCCTCGGAAGCGAGGTGGCTCCTCTCCGCCTCCTGCGCTGAGGAGCAATTTACCTCATGTAGGTAATATTTCATAGATTTGATATCTGGAATTGGTATTTTTTGCTTTCCCAACTAGTATAATATTTACCCCCTCTCAATTATGATAATACATTGAAAGTGAAAGTCACTCAGTCATGTCCGACTTTTTGTGACCCCATGGTTTATATACTCCATGAAATTCTCCAGGCCAGGATACTGGAATGGGTAGCCTTTCCCTTCTCCATGGGATCTTCCCAGCCCAGGGATCGAACCCAGGTCTCCTTTATTGCAGGTGGATTCTTTACTAGCTGAGTCACCAGGAAAACCCAAAATGATGCTGAATGTAAAACCTTTGTTTTTGCTGTAGAATAAAGTTAGTAGAAGTCAGAGACTCATTTTTTTAATTATTGTACTTAAATTTCATGCAAGTATAGATTAATAAGAGCTACAGACTACTCAAATTCACTTAGCAAATAACTAGAAAAACTTATTTAACTCTAGAAAATAATAAATAATGAAAAATAAGCTTTGCACAATATTTTAATCTACCTACCCATGTATGAACATGTGTTTAAAAAAGCAGTTTTGGGCAAGTGCATGAAACTTAAAATTTATTTTGAAATTAAAAATTCTTTTCAGAATGTTAATTTCACTACTATCCAAAGGAAATACTTCAATGAAACAAAAGGACTAGAATACATTGAACAGTTATGCATAGCAGAATTCAACACTGTCCTAATGGAGGTTCAGTCCAAGTAAGTTAAGATTTGGGGCAAGTAGTAAGTCCCTAGTGTGTATTCCAGGAGAGAAAGGTCTTTTGTCTGTTTTGTTCTTTGCTATATACCTACCACCGAGAAAAATGCTGAGAAAAGTTTCATAAAACACACTCAGTTGTTACTGAATGGTAAAGTAATTAACTGAAATCTATACACAGGGCATATCTTGCTGACCTAATTTATATAGAATTTCTCTAAATTAGTCATAATCTATTGCCCTAGTCATTGCTGTTCACTTTACTTTGAAATGAAAAGCTTAAGTAGCCAGAGCTACTAGAAACGTGAGGGCACAGAAGTGAAACACAGGTAAAGCTGTATTCCTGTTACTTCACACCTTTACCCCTTTGAAATGAGACAGGAAATGATACTTTTGGAATAGATATTTTTTAGAATTTGTTGAACAGACACTTTCTTTGAGCCAGGTAGGACTATTTGTTCACTAAGTTAATCGTGATGACTTTTCTCACCAAGATCCTATACATTATAGGATGTATATAAGAATGAGGTACGTTCCTATACATTATGGTCTCCTGACTGTACCTTTTAAACCCTCAGACTTTCTCAATATTATTTGAATATGTACTTAGAATGGCACCACTGAATGTTGAATTCTAACGTGAATTACTGGCAATCCAGTTTTTATTCTTTATAACTTTATTCGTTAAGTCTCAGACTTCAGAAAATTGTCTGTTTTTATCAACTTTTATGCTTTAGAGGTAATTTAACTAGTCATCAAAAATGAGGAACACTTGTAGGGCTTTTTCCCTTTGAATTTAAGCAACACTATGCAAATATTTATAATTTTGCTATTAAAAGTAAAATAAATGTTTTCCTTTATAGCAATAGTTTTATTACAGAGATTTATAGTGATGTATCATCGGTTACCTTACAGATATTACTGCCTTGCAGCTGTTGCAGCTTTATTAAAATATGTTGAATTTATTCAAAATTCAGTTTATGCACCAAAATCGCTAAAGATTTGTTTCCAGGGTAGTGAACAGACAGCCATGATAGATTCATCATCAGCCCAAAACCTTGAATTACTAATTAATAATCAAGACTCTAGGTAAGATTATCCATTTTTTATTAGGAAATATATCAGTATATTTTATTGTCATATTTTTCTATGAATAGTTATTTTATATTTTTTAAAGTTGTTTGGTGGAGAAATATTGAAAATAAACATTTTTAATATTTATACCATTGTTGCTGAACTGCTCAAATGTTTTCACCAGAATCGTTTTAAAAAGATATTTTTACTAAATAAGAAAAAAAAAAAAGCTGACAGTCATTTCAAAATTAAGCAGAAGACTTGAACAGACTTCTTTCTCCAAAGAAGATATACAGAGGTATAATAAGCAAGAGCTCAGCATCACTAGTTGTTAGGGAAATACATATCAAAAACACAGTTATCACTTCACACTGTTACTATAGTTATTATTAAATAAATGGAAGATAAGGATTGGTAAGGATGGAGAAATTAGAATCCTAATCCATTTATGGTAGGGATATAAAATGGTGCAGTCACTTTGAGAAACCATGTGGTGGTTCCTCAAAAAGCTAAATTTGGCATTACCATATGATCCAGAAATTCTGCTTCTTGGTATATACCCAGCAGAACTGAGAGTGGAGATTCAAACAGATACTTTCACACAAGTATTCATAGCAGCTTTATTCACAGTAGCCAAAATGTGGAAACAAACCAAATGTCCATCAACCAGTGACTAATAAAAGTGTATACAAATAAGATGTATACATATAATGGAATATCATTCAGCTTTAAAAAGGAATGAAATTGTGCCACAAGATGTATGAACCTTGAAAACATTGTCTTAAGTGAAATACACTAGACTCAAAAGGTGAAGTAGGCAAATTTATGGCAACAGAAAGTAGACAGGTTATCAGGGGCTGGGGGAACTGGGGAATGAGAGTTATTTAATAGATTCAGAGTTTATGTTTGGGATGATGACAAAGCTCTGGAAACGAATGGTAGTAATGGTTGTACATTATTGCGAGTATACCTAATGGCACTGAATAGTGAGCGTAATATGGTTAAAATGGTAAAATTTGTGTTTTATATGTTTTTCCCATAATAAAAAAGAAGTTATTGCATGCAGAATACTGCAGTGCTGAAATAACCAGTTTTAAAAGCATTAAATACAGGAAATTCAAGGGGCTACATAATCATTTGAGAAGGTGAAGTAGTTGAAAATGATAAAAATGGTCTTTGTGTATGACTAGATTGCTGGTTTTATTGGTTTATTAGCTTCAGTTAGATGAATATTGGTGGTAAACATGAATGAAAGGGAGAATGGGATGTTGCTCATGTGTTTGTGCATATGTGTGTGTTGTCCATGCACATGCACATACACACTGTAAACATGAGGTTTTATGAATTTGTAATGGTTGAGGTACCTAAACTAGAATCAAAATGTCATTAGAAGATAATGTAATCAACCTGTGGTGGTGTTTATAGTAGGGATAAACTACATAGTTTAATATGGGTTCAGTTTGGTACAAAGAGTTAGTGGGTCATGGTTTATCTCCTTGAGGAATTATAGTCTGGAGGAGGAGACTATAGTATCATAGGTCATTAACACGTACTAAGTACATCAGGCCCTCTGTAGCCGAGGGACCCACAGTTGGTTGAATTCACAGATATGGAACTTGTGAATATGGAGGGCCCACTGTAGTAGGCCATTTTATATAAAGGACTTAAGTATCCACAGATTCTGGCATCCATTAGAGGTCTTGGAGTCAATTGCTTAAAGAAATGGTCGACTGTATGGTGATGAAAATTTGCATGAAAAATGATGAGATCATAGCAGAGAGAGAAAGTTAATTTGCCTTAGTTAAGGAGTAAAAGAATTATAGAAATGGTTTTCTAGAGGGGATAATACCTTGACTTTTTTTTTTTTTAGCCCTGACATGAATTTTGAAATATAAATAGAAGTTATCCAGATTTAAGAGTAAAAAAAGTATTAAGGCAGTGAATAAAAAGGTTTTGAAAGCATGATTTTCAATATAGTAATATGGTATTTGCAAGGAAACTTAAGCCTTTTAGTTTGGTAAAGTGCAGGTTGGGAGTAAGTAAGCTTGGAGTAAAATCTCAGCTTTCAGTAATTAATATATCGATAACCTCAGATATCAATGAAAAGTATAAACTTAAATACAAATTTTAGTATTAAGAACATTGAATTGAATAAAGAGTGCTTTAGACAATTGAAGCCTTAAGGTGCTTGTGCCAGTTTCAGAGCTGCAGTGTTTAAATATTTCTGTTGCTTTGTGCATTCTTATCTTGATTTTACTTTCCACTATATGAAATCTCCAGACATATCTAATTTTGTTTATTATTTACTTCAGTCATCAAGAACAGTTTAGATCTATCTAGGTACTGTTGGTACTACTTTTAGTAAAGTAGGAATATTACTGTATATACTACTTTTTGTCATCCATCAGTGTAGTGACCTCTGCACCTTTGCAGTTCCACTGGATAATGATGATCTAAAATTATAACTTTTTAAAGGAAAATGTAATTAATAGTAGTTATTTCTTTCCAGCTTAGTGAATAAGTAATATTTTTCCTGTTGCCTGGAGAAAGATAAAATAATATCTGGATAAACTACTCTGTTGTTGACTTTCTAAGTTAAAATAACATAGGGTAACATAGACAGTCAGTAACTAAGGCTGGTAATTATTACAAAGGGTTTTATACTCAGATTTACTTTGTCACATTTCATAGTTAATCATTGTTTGACTGTTATCATCATCAAACATTGCTTGAGTTTCTGCAGTATATTAAATGATAGGATATTTGACCTCCAAGAGTTCATATTGTAGTTGAGAGGAAAAATTGAGGTCTTTTGCCTGACTTAAATCAAAGAATATTAGGTTGAAAGATGAGCATGCTACCTACTGAACTATCTGAATAGCTCTAATGCTTCTATGGACTTGTCACTTGTTCAGTAGAGTTTCCATCATTGATTTCGATAGCAAATGGCAGGTTTAGGTGTGCTCCCTACTTTTGTTCCTGCAAAAGAACAGGAATTTGTTGCTCAAAATTGTACCTGTGACTTACCTATGATAACCTTCTCCCGACTCCCAGCCAGGGCTTGATTTGAGTAATTTCTTAAAAATATGTTTAAGTTGATATACTAAAAATTTGATAGTCTGATAGCTTAAATAATTTTTATTTCCTTTCTTCTTTTAACCCAAATTCAATATGTCAGTAAATCCTCTTGACTCAGCCTTTAGAGTATGTTCATATCCTGGGTCTTATCATTTCCAAGTCTACAAACTTAGCACCATACTTTTACTGCTCAGTTGCTCAGTTATGTCTGACTCTTTGTGACCCTTTGGACTGCAGCCTGCCAGGCTCCTCTGTTCAAGGCATTTTTCAGGCAAGAATACTGGAGTGGGTTGTCCTTTCCTCCTCCAGGTTATCTTCCCAACCTAGGGATCGAAGTTGTGTCTCCTGCNATACTTTTACTGCTCAGTTGCTCAGTTATGTCTGACTCTTTGTGACCCTTTGGACTGCAGCCTGCCAGGCTCCCCTGTTCATGGCATTTTTCAGGCAAGAATACTGGAGTGGGTTGTCCTTTCCTCCTCCAGGTTATCTTCCCAACCTAGGGACTGAAGTTGTGTCTCCTGCATTGCAGGTGGTTTGTTTACCTGCTGAGCCACCAGGGAAGCCCCCACAACTCTAATCCATACCTCCATCATTTTAGCCTGGAGTAGTTCCGTTCAGTTTAGTTCAGTCACTCAGTCGTGTCCGACTTTGCAACCCCAGGAATCGCAGCACGCCAGGCCTCCCTGTCCATCACCAACTCCCAGAGTTCACTCAGACTCGCGTCCATCGAGTCAGTGATGACATCCAGCTATCTCATCCTCGGTCGTCCCCTTCTCCTCCTGCCCCCAATCCCTCCCAGCATCANTCACTCTCCTCTTTAACTTTCATCAAGAGGCTTTTTAGTTCCTCTTCACTTTCTGCCATAAGGGTGGTGGGTCATAGTATATAGTATAATAGCCCCTAACTTGTCTCTCTGTCTTCTTCCTCTCCCTACAATTAGTCTATTCTCAACCTAGTGGCCAGAAAGTGATCCTTTTAAATTAGAAATTACATCTTGAAACTTTAATGCTTAAAAGTCTTCCAGTGCTCTTCTTACCTTTAGAATGTAATTCAGACTCTTTACCATGGCTTACAATGACTTCCATGTTCTGATTTCTTTCAACTTCTGTATTCATTTCCCTTAATTCTTACTTTGCGGTGCTCCACCAACCTTGATCTTTCTGGTTCTAGAGCCAGGAAGACTGGTGGTGGTTTAGTTGCTAAATTGTGTCCGATTCTTGTGGCCACATGGACTGTAGCCTGCCAGGCTCTTCTGTTCATGGTATTCTCCTGGCAAGAATATTGGAGTGGGTTACCATTTCCTTCCCCACCGGGAAGACTACCTGGGCTTAAATTGCTGTTCTGTTTTGCCCCTTTAAACTGGTGACTCTTTTACTATTGTGGTTCACTTATTTGGAAACCTCGGGCAGATTACTTAATTTCTTTGTGTTTCAGTTTCTTCCCTTATAAAATGTGGTTAATAATAGCATCTAGCTCATACCATGGTTATTAGAATTAAATAATATATGTACATTTCCTAGAATAAGGCCTGGCATATACTTTGTGTTCAGTATGTTAGCTATTCTCACCATCATTGTCATAATTATTCCCATCTCATCATCATCTTGCTATGGATGTCTTAATTCAACTGTCAGATATAAATACAGGTCTGTCTCAACCAACCTAACTAAAGCAACCCTTCTTGTCATTTTCTGTACAATCCTGTTTGTTTGTAATTGTTTC
>SJYA01000463.1:30942-48074 GCA_006410615.1 Neotragus moschatus
ATACCTGATATTCTTTTATTTCCTTCTGTTATAATTCTCTGACTTCATAAATTAGAACAGAATGATTATGTTAAATACATGTTTTATCAGTGTAAAGTTCTCTTCCCCCTTAAGTATGTATTATTGATATCTTGTTATTGTTGATAGAATGCCATGGACTAGAACATTTTATATTAGTCTGAGTATTGTAACTGGTCTATGAAAAAAAAGTCATTCACTGATGCAAGAGGCTGTAGATCCTTATTAATCAAAGTGTGCTTCACTGACTGACAGGATACTTGAGTGTTTATTTAAAATGTAGATTATCAGGCCTCATCCCAGACTGAATCAGAATTCTCATGTGATTTGTATGAATATGAAAGTTTGAGAATCACTATTGTAGATTATAGGATTATTTTAAAACTATGTGGGAGAAGGCAAGGGTGGGACAATATGAGAACATAGCACTGAAACATGTATATTACCGTATGTAAAATAGATGACCAGTGAAAATTCAATGCATGAAGCAGGGTACCCAAAGCTGGTGCTCTGGGACAACCCAGAGGGGTGGGATGGGGAGGGAGGTGGCAGTGGGGTTCAGGATGGTGGGACACATGTATAATCATGACTGATTCATGTTGGTGTATGGCAAAAAACACAATATTGTAAAGTAATTAAATAAATTTTAAAAAGTTAATTACAATTTTTATTGGTTTCTCCTTTGTATACTTAATGAAATTTTCCTAACTTGTGCTTTTAAAGGAATAATCACACGCTCTTTGGTGTTCTAAATTATACTAAGACTCCTGGAGGAAGTAGAAGACTTCGTTCTAATATATTAGAACCTCTAGTTGATGTTGAAACAATTAACATGAGATTAGATTGTGTTCAGGAACTGCTTCAAGATGAGGAACTCTTTTTTGGACTTCAGTCAGGTAAGCATTGTCTGTTTTTACAAACACAAATTATTAAAAATATATGTCTTCCTAAAATGATACCAGTCCTGTTGGATTAAGGCTTATCCTAATGATGTTATCTTAATTTGATGACATCTGCAAAGATCTAGTTTCCAAGTAATGTCACATTCAGATACCAGGATATGGGATTACCAAATTTCTTTTGTGGGGATACAGTCTAACTCATGAGGTAAGAGAATTGCCCCTGGCCCCTATTCACTGGCGTGGTAGTGCAGTTTTTTTCTTAAATCTGTAAGTGGAAGGGCACTTTATCTGCACTGATCCTAATCTAGTTCCTGGACTTTAGCTGCTTGATCTGTCTTCTATATCCCCACTGTTGTTCTGGTGGTCTAAGCTGAAGTAGTACATGAAAATCTAGAAAGCACTGACAGTCTTTAGGTTTCTTCAACCCAATTCTAAATATCTTTTAATTAGTATAATTTCTTCAAAATTCTGACATTCTACTGCATTTCCAGTGTTGCTGAGTATATTCTTTTTTTTTCTATGTATTCCTTTGTATTTTGTGAGGCTTTGGAAAAAGTTTGAGAGGCTTATTTTTAACTGGTCACCCTTGTGGTTTACAGCAACATCTTATCTCTATTCTACTATTCATCACCTGTTGAAAAACAAATTTTATGCACATACTGTCTTCTCCTCATCGCCCCATTTCAATCAGTCTTCTTTCTGTGCCCACTACTGTGCTGAGACTGCTCTTGTCAAGGTCAGTAGAGCAGACATTGTTGGTTTTCTATCCATATCCTCTTGGGTCTCTTTTACTTTTCTCTGGGCCCCCTTTCCCTGTTCTGTGTGCTTTTGCTTCTAATGGCCTGCACCTGGACTCACTTTAGAGGTCTACCTTCAGGCTATTAGAGGGCTGTGCTCTAAGCAGAGAGGGTCAAATATGCCGTGTGGGCCCTTAAATGACTGAATAGTGTGGGAATATGAAAGCCTAACTGCCTCACACTGTTTTGGCAATAACCATGAATGAAACTTAAAGTCCAAAAGTTCTTCTACGGCATGAACTGAAGTTACCCTCCATAGAATTTTGCCTGAAATTATGCTTTTGCTTGGCTTTTTTCCCCTTTCTTGACCTTCTATTCTCTCTTGGTTTCTCATGGAAGCAAATTCTTAATCTATTACTTGCATATAAATCTTCATTTCAGAGTCTCTTTCTGGAGAACCAAGGCTAAGACATTTACCCATAGTCTCATTGTTGTTAAATTTAATGGGCACATATTAGTCTATTTGAGGCTTCCCAGGTAGCTCAAATGGTAAGGAATCTGCCTGGAATGCGGAATACCTGGGTTCTATCCTTGGGTCAGGAAGATCCCCTAGAGAAGGGCATGGCAACTCACTCCAGTATTCTTGCCTGGAGAATCCCGTGGACAGGGGAACCTGGCAGGCTACAATCCATGGTATTGCAAAGAGTCAGATATGACTGAGCGACTAACCCACAAACAGTTCTATTTGAAATCCAACTTTTCTGGTACTGCCAAAATCTCTCCTTATTGAACTACTGCCTTTTGCTTCTGTGATTATACGATTTAATTTTCCTCCTACTTCTTTGGAGTTTCCTTTTTTTTTTTAAAGCTCTGTTGCTCACTTCTTTAAAAATTTTCTGACTGTCCATCTCTCTTGTAATATTATCTTTATAATTTACAAATAGACTGCAGGACTGTAGATTGTCTTGGAATGTCTTTAGAAAGTTCTGTCATTGATCAGGTAACAGAGTGAAAACCCCATATTCCTTCCTTTCAAATGGAAGAGAAAAAGACTTCTGAGTCTTCTTTTTAGGCTGTTTTCCTTTGCTCATTCCCTGAATGCTATAGTGCTTCAAAACTATGTCTTAGGTTGCCTTTTTACTCTGTATTTTCTTATTATATGATTTACCCATCTTCTTGGTCTTATAATTATCATTCACATACCTGTAACTTCCAAATTTACATTTCATGCCCAGATGTCTTTACAGACCTTCAGCCCTATGTATCTTATTGCCTACTGAGCACTTGTTAGATCTTAATCACCTCAGATTTAATGTATCCAGACTGTGCCATCTTTCCTTCTAAATCAATCCCTTCTGATTTCAAAGAATAGCTCTACCTCCAAGCTCCTAACCAAACTAGATGACCAACTGAAAGTCATTCTTGACACTTACCTTCTCTGAAATAAATCATCAGATTCTATAAAGTCTCTTTTCTATATATATCTTATAGGTATTAGCTTCTATTCCCAGTGCTGCTGTTCCAGCCCAGGGTATCATTTATCTATAATCTGAGTTATTTCTGCAGCCTTCTATTTGGCCTTGTCCTCCAGCCTTGTTCTTTATAGTCTCTTCTCTATATTAGAGCCTGAGTAATCTTTTGAAAATATAAAATGTGAACATATTACTCTTTATTAGTTTCTTCCTGTTGATGTAACAAATTACCACAAATTTTGAGGCTTAAAACAGCATGAATTGATTATCTTACAATTCTGAAAGTCATAAATCAGTTTTACTGGACTAAAGTCAGTGTTTTAGTGGGTCCATTTTTCTTCTGGAGGCTCTGGGACAAAATTGTTCCCTTGCCTTTTGCAGTTTCTAGAGGCCTTCTACATTCCTTAACTCATGGTTCTTCCTCCATCTTCAAAGCCAGAACAGTTTCTTCTCTATTTTCTAGCTTCTGCTTTTGTCCTTATATCTTCTCTCTTTGACCTATCCTCCTGCCTCTCTCTTAGAAGGACTCTTGTGATTGATTAATTTGGGACTAACAAATAATCCAGAATAATCTCTCCATTTCAAGAAGCTTAAACTTCATCTCATCTTCAAAGTCCCTGCTACCAGATAACATGTACAAAGGTTCCAGGGATTCAGTTCAGTTCAGTTCAGTTGCTCAGTCGTGTCCGACTCTTTGCAACCCCATGAATCGCAGCACGCCAGGCCTCTCTGTCCATCACCAACTCCCGGAGTTCACTCAGACTCACGTCCATCGAGTCAGTGATGCTATCCAGCCATCTCATCCTCTGTCCTCCCCTTCTCCTCCTGCCCCTAATCCCTCCCAGCATCAGAGTCTTTTCCAGTGAGTCAACTCTTCGCATGAGGTGGCCAAAGTACTGGAGTTTCAGCTTTAGCATCATTTCTTCCAAAGAAATCCCAGGGCCGATCTCCTTCAGAATGGACTGGTTGGATCTCCTTGCAGTCCGAGGGACTCTCAAGAGTCTTCTCCAACACCACAGTTCAGAATAGTTATTTGGCACTCAGCTTTCCTTATAGTCCAACTCTCACATCCATACATGACTACTGGAAAAAACATAGCCTTGACTAGATGGACCTTAGTCAGCAAAGTAATGTCTCTGCTTTTGATAGCTGTCTAGGTTGGTCATAACTTTTCTTCCAAGGAGTCAGCGTCTTTTGATTTCATGGCTGCAGTCACTATCTGCATTGATTTTGGAGCCCCCCAAAATAAAGTCGGACACTGTTTCCACTGTTTCCCCATCTATTTCCCATATATACAAAGGTTCCAGGGATTAAAATGTGGAAATCTTTTCAGGGCTACCACATACCCACTTGCATAAAATCTTTAAATCTCTTCTAATGCTTTTAGGATAAAACCCAAACTCTTCTGGATGGCTTTCTTTCTCGTTTCCCACAGCACCTCTTGTTACTTGTCACTTTTCATTCTTCCTTCTAGTATAATTGAACTTCTTTTAGTTACTTGAACATATCATGTCTCATGTTCTGCTTTAAAAACTTTAAAAAATTTAAGTAGTTAATTAAATTTTGTGGCATGCACGATTTTAGTTCCTCAACCAGGGATTGAACCTGTACTCCCTGCATTGGAAATAGGGAGTCTTAACCACTGGAATGCCAGGGAAGTCTCTAAATTTATTTTCACAGGGATATGGTTGATTTACAATATTAGTGGCAGATGTACAACATAATGATTCAAAATTTTCATAGGTTATACTCTGTTTAAAGTTATTACAAATTTATGGCTATATTTGCTATGCTGTATAACATATGCCTTATAGCTTGCTTATTTTATACATAGTAGTTTGTACCTCTTAATCCCCCATCCATCTCTTTTCCCTCCTCCCTGCTTTCTCCCCGTTGGTGACCACTGGTTGGTTCTCTGTATCTGTGAGTCTGTTTCTGTTTTATTATATTTGCTCATTTGTTTTAGTTTTTAGATTCCACATATATATTTTTTGTCTTTCTCTGCCTGATTTATTTCACTAAGTGTAATATCCTCTAGATCCATTCATGTTTTCACAAATGACAGAATTTTACTGTTTTTTTTATGGTTGAGTAGTATTCCATTGTGTGTGTATACATGTATACATATATGTGTGTGTGTGTATCACAACTTCTTTATTCACTGTTTCTTGGTGGACATTTAGGTACCATATCTTGGCAGTTATGAATAATGCTGCTGTGAACTTAGGGGTATTTATATCTTTTTGAATTAGTGTTTTTGTTTTTTTCTGGATATATACCCTGAAGTGGAATTGCTAGATCATATGGTAGTTCTATTTTTAGTTTTTTGATGAACCATCTCATCTTTTAAAAGATGAGAACAGCTAAAGTTCAGAGAAGTTAGATAACTCCTGGAAAGTTACATGGTTAGTGGTTGACTGATGCTTTTAGACTTTTAATCTTACCTTTTAAGTATCATGAATAAAAGTTAGAGATCACAAAAGTGGGAAGAAAATTATGATAAACAACATATTTAAGTCAGAGAAGTAGAGTTTCAAGAAAGAAGGAGTGATCAACAGTGTCAAAATTTGAAGACAAATTCTGAGTAATCAAAGTTAGGAAAAGAACACCAGAATTTGTTATTTTATCCCTGGTAAATGTAAAATAGATGAAGACAATTAAAACAAGTGGTATTTGCAGATAACTCTGCTATTTTATTATTTGGGGATAATACTTTATATACTCTATATTTTAAACTGTAACATAAAGTTTAACTGCTCATATTTTCTGTTTGTTTCAGTTATAGCAAGATTTCTTGATACAGAGCAACTTCTTTCTGTTTTAGTTCAAATTCCAAAGCAAGACACGGTATGTTAATGTATACATGTTATTTTATTATATATTATGTGATATAACTTGCCTTAATATGATGTAACAATTGGAAAATATGAAAGTCTTTTGGAAAAGTACTTTGTCATTACTATCTGAAATATTTTTATGCCTTTAAAGGAAGCTTTTCTCCTCAATGTGTTATCATATATGATATACTTAAAATTAAAAGTTTATTAATTGAGGAATTGACATATTTCATTTATCAAATATTTATTTAAAGAGTTTGGACATAGTTTTCAAAAACCTTGGATTACAAAACATTTGCTTAATAAACTAGATAAAAATTATTTTAGTTCTAAGGTCCTTTAAAAGTTGATCATTATGTGAAGTTTGATTAGTTTTCAAATATGCTTAACCTTTAAATATGAAACAAGGCTTTGGATTTTTACAAATTTAAATACTTAGTGCCTACAGGCACAGTCTATAAAGAAAATAATAGATGATTTCCATTTCTCTTTAAAGTGAATTGAGAAATATTTACTTTAATCAAATACATTTACAGTTAACCCTTGAACAGTATGGGGGTTAGGGCACCCTCTTCCTTGTCCCCAATGCTGTCGAAAACCAGCATGTAACTTTACTGTCAGCCTTTTGCATCCAAGGGGTCTCTATCTGCAGATTCAGCCAATTGGATTGTGTTGTACTCTATGTATTGAATAAAATCCACTATGAGCAGACCTGCACTGTTCAAACCTGTGTTGTTCAAGGATCACCTGCATATTTTTGCTTATGTGCTTAAAAAGGAAAGAAGTCCTGTATCAGTAGAATTTTATTTGAAATTTGATTACTTTGCAAATCCATTGAAGGCTTATCTATATTTAGGAAGCCTTTTCATATGGTAGAGGAAATACTCTTAACGTTCATTTATAATAAAAACATCATTATATGGAAAAGTTTTGGCTGTTGGACAGGAGGAGAATTGGGAATTTCCTTAAATAATTGAAACACTTTAAAATTCAATATATGCAAGTGAGAGGTAACCTAGAACAACTGAAATCTGAAACAAAATTAATCAATACCATATAATGAGGTTAGAGGCATTCCTTCCACTTCAGTTTCTGATAGTGTTTGTGTATAACTGGTGTTAATATTATTTCTTCCTCAAATGTTTGGTGGAATTCACAAATAAAGCTGTGAAAACTTGGAATTATTCTTTGTAGGGAGATTCTTGAGTATAAATTCAATTTCTTAAATAGATATGATGCTATTCAGGTTACCTGTTTCTTCTGGAATGAACTTTTAATTAGGGTGTTTATTTCATTTGTACTTAATGAGATTATTGGTATGTTACAATTTAAATCTGCTGTTATGGTACTTTTTTACATTTATCTCACCTATATTCTCTTTTCCTTTTCTTCTGCCTTCGTTTGGTTTAAGTGGATATTTTTATGATCCCATTTTACTCCTTTGTTGATTTATTGGATAAGTTCTTTGTTTTTTTTATTTTAGTGATTGCTTTCTGGTTTATAGAATATATCTTTAGCTGAATTCAGTCTTCCTTCAAATAATATTACATCACTTCTCATGTGGTATAAGAAGCATAAAGTAGTGGCAACAAAAGCAAAAATAACACAAACTGGGAATACATCCAATTAAAAAACTTCTGCTCAACAGAATATATATAGAGAGTTCTTCACTTTACTTCCAGATATGTTCTTGTTAACATGTGTCATTAACCTTTATTTTTTAACCTCTGTACTAGTTTAGCAGTATTTTTGGAGCCATCAAATATTTTCAGACTTTCAGAGACTTAAAAGTGAGTAATCAATTATGAATATAAACCCAAAGCACCAGTTAGCCCTTATGATCTTTTGCCAGATGTCCTGCTTTGAATGGTATTTTCAAATGAAAAGTATCTTAAGTAACAGTTTTACTTATGAATGACAGCAACTCAGTGTAGGAATAGGAAATGGCTACTGTGTACTTACAATTAATATTAGTTTCCTGGGCCTGCTGAAACAAATACTATACACTTCATGGCTTAAACACTATAATTTTATTGTCACAAGTCTGGAAGGTAGAAGTCTGAAATCAAGATGTTGGCAGGGCTATGTTATCTTTGAAACCTGTAGGAGAATCCTTTCTTACCTGTTCCTAGCTTTTGGTGGTTTGTTGGTAATCTTTGGTGTTCCTTGACTTGCTATATACATTTAATCTCTCTTTTCCTTGTCACATGGTGGTCTCCCTGTGTCTGTGTCTTCACATGGCTGTCTTTTTCTTATTTGTTTATTTATTTTTGGCTGTGCTGGGTCTTTGTTGATGCATGTAGACTTCCTCTAATTGTGATTAACAGGGGCTACTCTTTATTGTGGTGCATAGGCTTCTCATTGCAGTGGCTTCTCTTGTTGCAGAGCACAGGCTCTAGGGTGTATGGGCTTTAGTAGTTGTGGCTCATGGGCTTAGTTGCTCCACAGCATGTGGGATCTTCCTGGACCAGGGATCAAACCCACATCCTTTATATTGGCAGGTGGATTCTTAACCACTGGGCCACCAGAGAAGTCCTTCACATGGCTGTGTTTTATTCGAAACCAGTCATATTGAATTAGGAGTCTACCCTACTACAATATGATGTCATCTTAACTAGTTATTTCTGTGACCCTAGTTCCAAATAAGACTGCATTTTGAGGTACTGAGTGTTTAGACTTCAAAATATCTTTTTTTAGAGGGGGATACAGTTCAACTCTTAGCTGTGTGTAAGCAAANACCAGTCATATTGAATTAGGAGTCTACCCTACTACAATATGATGTCATCTTAACTAGTTATTTCTGTGACCCTAGTTCCAAATAAGACTGCATTTTGAGGTACTGAGTGTTTAGACTTCAAAATATCTTTTTTTAGAGGGGGATACAGTTCAACTCTTAGCTGTGTGTAAGCAAAGACTTTGTTTCAATTTTATTATAGGAAAGAATTAATTATCAGCTTATGCCTGAGAGCAGTCTCATTGTTGTAGCATTGTGTAATGTGTAATGTGTAGTATTACATGGTCATACATATTCATGCTTTAGTGTCACTAAGAATTAGTAATATACAATTGACCTTTGGACAACATCAGGCTTAGGGGCGCTAACCCCTCTGCACAACTGAAATTCCTCATATAATTTTTGACTTCCTCCAAACTTAACTATCCTTGNGTGTCAGACTTTATTTTTGGGGGCTCCAAAATCACTGCAGATGGTGATTGCAGCCATGAAATTAAAAGTAGTTAATAAGTAGTATCAAAAAATGTTCAACCTTACTACTAGTCAAAGAAATGCAAAGTAATAAATTTTTTTCTCTTAATGGATTCAACTTACTGCTAATGTGAGAACAATGATACAGGCAATTTTATAGATAGCTGGTAGGAGTAAAAATTATGCATACCTTAAAGGAATGCTTTATGACATATATCATATGTTTTGATGCATCAAAACATTCTAGAAATCTATTCAAAAGAACTGTTAAGAAATGTTGACCAATATTTGTGTCCAGTGATGGTCATTGCAGCATTGTTTATATTACTNGATAGCTGGTAGGAGTAAAAATTATGCATACCTTAAAGGAATGCTTTATGACATATATCATATGTTTTGATGCATCAAAACATTCTAGAAATCTATTCAAAAGAACTGTTAAGAAATGTTGACCAATATTTGTGTCCAGTGATGGTCATTGCAGCATTGTTTATATTACTGTACATGGTGAAGAACTCTAATAATTAGGGGAAATGAATATTTGCTTTCCACAGGTAGAATATTATGACTTATTAACAATTTTTACCATGAAGGGTTTCTAATGCTTATGATGTAGTATTAAGGGGTGCAGAAAAGGATCATATAATGATATAAATTTTTGATATGAAAAAATGACAGGATATATACCATAATACTTGTCTTTGGAGGTATGATAGAATAATAAATGTGTTTCTTATGCTTTTATGAATTAACTTGTTTTTGTTGGTATATAAATATTATTTTTCTATTAAAACCCAAAAAAGTTATTATTGCCATTGTCTCATAGAAAACTAAAATAAGGTAAAAATCAGATTATCTGTATTTTCTACTGTTTTCTGTTTATTCAAATAGTGACCACACATAGTTTCCATTAAGCAAAATAAGAATCCCTACTTTTGTCACGTAAGAATGGAGAACTTGCTCTATTTACCAACATACAAAACACTTTTTTTGTTTAATGTACATTTAACCCACTTTTTGGAATTATACATAGAATACTCAGAATATATAATGATAATTGTTTGAGTTACTATTGACAATAAGTAGTTTAAAGTTAATGATTAGTTAGGAGACAAGAAAAGTAAGTCATAATAGTAAACCAATGTATGGTACTGTTTAGCCATGTGCTCTTTATCTGAAATTGGGCCAGATACAATCTGTTTTCACCTGCATACATAAAATATCATTTATGAGTATATAAATAAGAAAATGAAGCAAGAAAGTACTTGGTAAAATTTAAAATACTAAACAAGTCTAAATGTTTTATTTCAATAATGTTGTAATTTATTATCCTTAACTATGCTTATCTTATTCTTTAATAGATTACTCTGAAGAACTGTAACACAACTTTATTAAGAGCTTATTATGGTTCCTTGGAAGATAAGAGGTCTTTGTCATTCAACTGTTAATAAAATAGCAGATTATTCCTTTCTTCCTGATCTTTACTGATTTTAAGAACTCTATTTGTATTCTGTAGGACAATTGCTTAAGCGTTGGTTAACAAAAACTTTATTTATTAAAAATTTATTTATATATTACATTTTATAAATAACGATAGGATAACAGCATAATTTTTGTTAGTGGAGAGTTAGAATAGCATTAAAAATTGGAATCATCCAAAATTTTGATGTTTCTTTTTTAAGCTATTCTCCATGGAAAAACTTGCAAATCTAAAAATATATTAGTTTCTTATGTTAAATCATAAGGACCTAGTGTAACAAAAATAGTCTATATGAATACTGAGTAATATCTAATTACAGTTTAATTTTAGTATTGCGTTTAGTCGTGGCACCTTGTTTCTTGACCAAAAAGACTCATGATACTTAAAAACTGTTATTTTATTGATTCAAGATTCTCACCTTGTGTGAGGTCACAAAATGAGGTTAATAATATAACTGAATTATTACAGATAGATATAGAATAGAATAAAATAAAAGGTTAGGAAAATAGGTACCAGACTTACAGTTTACATGATCACTATAATAAGTTGTTATACTGTCTCACAATGTTTGGGTCTCTCTTGCCTCAGCTGAGGGCAAGGACCATATGTTAATTCTTCTTTGACTCCCTGCACCTAACACAATGCTCATGGTATAAGTAAATGTTAAATGAGCCAACGAGCATGAAACCAGAATTTTATAATAGTGATTCAGGGATATATTTATATATTCACACACACAATTAGTATGTATAGTTTGGGAGATCTACTAGCCATTGTAGAATTATCCTAGGTGATGTCATTTTTTTTAGCGAAGTACTTAGGACTGACAAAATAGTTTAAAATTGATGTAGTCAGAGTCCTAACTTATATAGTTTCATATATATATTATTTAACTATTTATTTGCAAAATAATTTTCAATAATTTTAAGAATATATCATATTTGCTACATTAACATATTCAAATTGCAAATTAAAATAACTGACTTATTACCTATAATTTCATTTTCAGGTTTGGAATCATACTTGACAAGATTAAAACAGTAATTAATGATGATGCAAGATACATGAAGGGATGCCTGAACATGAGGACTCAGAAGTGCTATGCAGTGAGGTCTAACATAAATGAATTTCTTGACATAGCCAGAAGAACATATACAGAGATTGTAGATGACATAGCAGGTAGTTTAATTACTTGAGCATATGTTTTCTGATTTTTAGAAATAAAGCTAACTGTTTTAGGACATGCTTTTTTTTTTTTTTGCTGATGATATTAACCAGGCATATTTTAATTTTATTTTTTGTTACCAAAACAACAGATAAGATTAAAATGTATTATCATCTAAGACAACTTAAAAAAAAATAAAGATCTCAAAGTGTTAAAATGCATCACTTCTTTTCTCCAAAGTTAAATATAGAGTGTCTTCAAATGTAAATATAGGGTTACATGAAAGCCTGGAGAGTAGTTTTTACCTTAGTACAATGTTGCATATAAATTACGTGAAAAATAGTATCAGTGCTAATGGGTTTCAGTAGAGGAAGAGATAATTTTGTCTGGGAGAGGTTGCATTTGCGAGCCAGTACAGTAATTCATTTAATGAGTTTATTAATCTCCTAGTAAATATAGTAAAAACAATCCTAGTAAAATCTCTTAGTAAAAAATCTCCTACATACTAGGAATACATAGTGAACAGAACAAATTCCCTGTCCTCATAAAGCTATAATAATAGTAGAGACAGGTAATAAACACACAAACATATTTATGTGTATATATGTGTGTGTCCATATTGCTATATAAAGTATATTAATATATATAGTGCATAATTTCTCATAGATGTGAGATAAATGAAGAAAAATAGATTAGAGGGATCAGAGAATGACTGGGTGTGGAGGCATAGAAGATGGGAATGTTTTTAGTACATAAAATAGCCTAAAAAGGAATTCCACCCCCCCTTTCTTTTTTTGTACTTTAGTACAAACTAAAGCACAAGGGCCTGAAGAAACCTTAGAGGATGAATGAGGAAATTTGTTAGGATGGAATAAGGCATTTCTTTACAGAACTAGTAAGAGATAATATGGTCAGAAATGTACACTGGGGATCAGAATTTAGTTTTTGAAGGTCAGTTTGGAGGTTTTTCCCAAGGAGTATGTAGAGGCAGTGAGATATTTTTGCTCTGTGGAGTGAAATTGATCAGGAAGATGTGTTGAATGAATTTGAGTGCAGCAATGGAAACAGGACCTATTTTAAGCTACTACAAGTTAACACAGCAGGTGTATATGAGAAAAGAGAAATATGAAAGTTAAAGGAAGAATTGAAAAGAGTTAATCACTGAGTAGATATGGCCATGGTAAAGTAAAGAGAAATGTAGCCACTGGTGCTAATTGAAATGATTAGCCTGAGAATGGTGATACTACTGAGAGAAACAGGAAAATTCTTGGAGGAACCATTTTGAGGAATAAAGCTGTTAAGTTTTTTCAGGTAACATTCAAATAGTTAATGGTCATCATGTTAAAAATATAAATTTAGAAATTTAGAACTCTATAGTGAGTGTGCAATTGATAGGAAGATTTGGACATTTAAGGAATTTTATGTGATGAAACACCTGTTTCCTTTTTGGAATATTTTGCCTTGTAAAGTATGCTTTTTAGAGGGAATTTCTTATTGTGAATTAATTATTGCAAAAATTTATATAACTTTTTTCCTTTTATTTTCTTTCTAGCTTTATTGAGATAATTTATATATAGCACTGTATAAGTTTACAGTATACATAATAATAATTTGATTTATATACCTCATGAAATGATTATCACAATAAGTTTAATGAACATCCATCCTAATATGGATATAAAATTAAATAATAAAATAATGTTTTTTCCTGTGATAAGAACTCTTAGGAATTTCTCTGTTAACAACTTTCATATATAAAGTGTGTGCATGGCTGTGTACGTCCATGTACTTAGTTGCTTAGTGGTGTCCTCTTAGTGAACTGTAGCCAGCCATATACAGCAGTGTTAATTATGCTTATCATGTTGTCCATTGCATCTTTAGTACTTACTTGTAACTAGAATTCGTGCTTTTTGACTGCCTTTGTCTAATCCCCTCTCCCCTTACCCCTGCCTCTGGTAAACTCAAATCTGATCTCTTTTTTTCTGATTTTTTTTTTTGAAGAATAATTGATGTACAAGATTATGTTAGTTCCTATTACACAAAACAGTGATTCATTATTTCTATACATTTCAAAATGATCACCATGTCTAGTTATGATCTGTCACCGTACAAAAATATTACATAGTTATTGACTGTATTACCCACAGTGTACACATTTCATACTTGTGTTGCACCTGGAAATTTATACCTTTTAATTTCCCTCATTGTTTCTTTCCTCTCCTTCCCTCTGACAACTACCTGATTGTTCTCTGTAGCTATAACTTTGTTTCTGTTCAGTTATGTTTATTCATTTGTTTTGCTTTCTAGATTCCACATATAAGTGAAATCATACAGTATTTGTCTTTCTTTGTGTGACTTATTTCACTTAGCTTTATACCCGCTAGGTCCATCCATGTTATCACAAATGACAAGATTTCATTTTTTTTATGGCTGGTGTTAGCCAGATGATAGCATAATACACACACACACACACACGCACAAACACACACACACACACACACACACACACACACACACAGGCTTCCCTGGGTGGTTCAGTGGTAAAGAACCTGCCGGCCAATGCAGGAGATGAGGGTTTGTTCCCTGGGAAGATCTCTTGAGGAAGGAAATGGCAACCTACTCCAGTATTGATTCCCTGTGAAATCCCTTGGACAGAGGAGGCTGGTGTGCTATAGTCTGTGGGGTCACAAAAAAGTTGGACATGACTTATCTACTGAACAACAACAAATACACATACCCACACACCACTTCTTTTATTCATCTATTGATGGGCAGTAAGGTTGCTTTCATATTTTGGCTATTGTAAATAATGCTGCAACAAACAAAGGGATGTGTATTTTTATTTAATACCTAGGAGTAGAATTGCTAGATCATATGGTTAGTTCTGTCTTTGATTTTTAAAAATATTTATTTTTATTGAAGTATAGTTGATTTACCTATTTTTAAGTTTTTGAGAACTCTCCACACTTTTCCATAGCAGCTGCACCGATTTACATTCCCACCAACAGTGTACCAGGGTTTTGTTTTCTCCACATCTTCACCAACACTTGTTTTTTGTTGTCTTTTTTGGTAATAGTCATTCTATAGGTGTGAGGTGATATATCATTGTGCATTTTGGTGATGATTACTAATGTTAAGCATCTTTTCATATGACTGTTGACCATCTGTATGTCATCTTTGGAAAAATGTCTATTGAGATCTTCAGCCCGATTTTAAATGAGTCTTTTTTTTTTTTAATATTAAGTTGTATGAGTTCATTGTATATTTTGGATGTTAACCCCTTATCAGATATATCATTGCAAATGTCTTCTCCCATTCAGTAGGCAGCCTTTTTGTTTTGTTAATAGTTTTCTTCACTATACAAAAGTTATTAGTTTGGTATAGTCCCATTTATTTATTTGTGCTTTTATTTCCCATGCATGAACAGACACATCCAAAAAAGTATTACTAAGACTGATGTCAGAGCTTACTGCCTGTTTTATTCTAGAAATTTTACAGTTTCCAGTTTTATATTTAAGTCTTTAATCCATTTTGAATTTATTTTTGTGCATGGTGTGAGAGTAGTCCAGTTTGATTCTTGTAGCTGTCTAATTTTCCCACCACCATTTATTGAAGATGCTGTTTTTTCACTCTTGTATATTTTTGCCTCCTTTGTCATAGGTTAATTGCCCATATTAGGGTGCATTCATTTCTGGGTCCTCTGTTCTTTTGATCTATGTGTCTGTTTTTGTGCTGATACCATACTGTTTTGATTACTGGAGCTTTGCAGTGTGGTTTGAAATCAAGAAACATGATACTTCCAGCTTTGTTTTTCTTTTTCTAGATTGATTTGGCTATTCAATGTCTTTTGTGTTTCCATACAAATTTTAGACTTATTCTGTGAAAAAGGCCCATGATATTTTGATATGGATTGCAGTGAATCTAAACATTTTTTTCAGTACTATAGTCATTTTAACAATATTAATTCTTCCAATCAGTGAACATGATATATCTTTCTATCCATGCTGTCTTCAGTTTCTTTCATCAGTGTCTTATAGCTTTCTAAGTACAAATTAACAGATTTATGTATATTAATTTTATATCATGCAACTTTATTGAATTCATTGGTGAGTTCTAATGTAACTCACCAAAGTTTCTTTGATAGAGTCTTTAGGGTTTTCTATGTATAATATCACACAAGTGAAACAAATATTAAGTAAACTCCAATATTCCTAATATAGAGGTTATACTGGGGGAAAACCACTAGACCATTCAGGTATGACCTAAATCAAATCCCTTATGATTATACAGTGGAAGTGAGAAATAAATTGAAGGGACTAAATCTGATAGATAGAGTGCCTGATGAACTATGGATGGAGGATTGTGACATTGTACAGGAGACAGGGATCAAGACCATCCCCATGGAAAAGAAATGCAAAAAAGCAAAATGGCTGTCTGGGGAGGCCTTACAAATAGCTGTGAAAAGAATAGAATTGAAAAGCAAAGGAGAAAAGGAAAGATATAGGCATCTGAATGCAGAGTTCCAAAGAATAACAAGAAGAGATAAGAAAGCCTTCCTCAGCGATCAATGCGAAGAAATAGAGGAAAATAATAGAATGGGAAAGACTAGAGATCTCTTCAAGAAAATTAGAGAGCCAAGGGAACATTTCATGCAAAGCAGGGCTCGATAAAGGACAGAAATGATACAGATGTAACAAAAGCAGAAGATACTAAGATGAGGTGGCAAGAATACACAGAACAGTACAAAAAAATATCTTCACGACAAAGATAATCATGATGATCACTCACCTAGAGCCAGACATCCTGGAATGTGAAGTCAAGTGGGCCTTAGAAAGCATCACTATGAACAAAGCTAGTGGAGGTGATGGCATTCCAGCTGAGCTATTTCAATTCCTGAAAGATGATGCTGTGAAAGTGCTACACTCAATATGCCAGCAAATTTGGAAGACTCAGCAGTGGCCACAGGACTGGAAAAGGTCAGTTTTCATTCCAATCCCAAAGAAAGGCAATGCCAAAGAAGGCTCAAACTACCGCACAATTGCACTCATCTCACATGCTAGTAAAGTAATGCTCAAAATTCTCCAAGCCAGGCTTCAGCAATACGTGAACCATGAACTTCCCGATGTTCAAGCTGGTTTTAGAAAAGGCAGAGGAACCAGAGATCAAATTGCCAGCATCTGCTGGATCATGGAAAAAGCAAGAGAGTTCCAGAAAAACATCTATTTCTGCTTTATTGACTATGTCAAAGCCTTTGACTGTGTGGATCACAATCAACTGTGGAAAATTCTGAGAGAGATGGGAATACCAGACCACCTG
>SJYA01000463.1:48246-72427 GCA_006410615.1 Neotragus moschatus
ACCTGACCTGCCTCTTGAGAAACCTATATGCAGGTCAGGAAGCAACAGTTAGAACTGGACATGGAACAACAGACTGGTTTCAAATAGGAAAAGGAGTACGTCAAGGCTGTATGTTGTCACCCTGCTTATTTAACTTATATGCAGAGTACATCATGAGAAACACTAGGCTGGAAGAAGCACAAGCTGGAATCAAGATTGCTGGGAGAAATATCAATCACCTCAGATATGCAGATGGCACTACCATTATGGCAGAAAGTGAAGAGGAACTCAAAAGCCTCTTGATGAAGGTGAAAGAGGAGAGTGAAAAAGTTGGCTTAAAGCTCAGCATTCAGAAAATGAAGATCATGACATCTGGTCCCATCACTTCATGGGAAATAGATTGGGAAACAGTGTCAGACTTTATTTTTTTTTGAGCTCCAAAAATCACTGCAGATGATGATTGCAGCCATGCAATTAAAAGACGCTTACTCCTTGGAAGAAAAGTTATGATCATCCTAGATAGCATGTTGAAAAGCAGAGATATTACTTTGCCAGCAAAGGTCCATCTAGTCAAGGCTGTGGTTTTTCCAGTGGTCATGTATAGATGTGAGAATTGGACTGTGAAGAAAGCTGAGTGCTGAAGGATTGATACTTTTGCACTGTGGTGTTGGAGAAGACTCTTGAGAGTCCCTTGGACTGCAAGGAGATCCAACCAGTCCATTCTTAAGGAGATCAGTCCTGGGATTTCTTTGGAAGGAATGATGCTAAAGCTGAAACTCCAGTACTTTGGCCACCTCATGCGAAGAGTTGACTCATTGGAAAGGTCTCTTATGCTGGGAGGGATTGGGGGTAGGAGGAGAAGGGGAGGACAGAGGATGAGATGGCTGGATGGCATCACTGACTCAATGGACGTGAGTGTAAGTGAATTCCGGGAGATGGTGATGGACAGGGAGGCCTGGCGTGCTGTGATTCATGGGGTTGCAAAGAGTTGGACATGACTGAGCGGCTGAACTGAACTCTAGTTTTGGTTTTATTATTTTGGTTTTTGCAATTTTTTTTTACTTTCAAAATATTTCTCTGAATGACCACCTTTTTACTATAGTGTATTTTTCTTAAAAGAATACTTAATCACACATTTTAGATGTCAAAAATTGTTAGAGTTTAAAAGTGTAACAAAGGAAACCTCATACCCTGTTGGTGGGAATGTAAATTGGTGCAGCCATTATGAAAAACAGTATAGAGCTTCCTTGAAAAAACTGAAAATAGAGCTACCGTATGATCCAGCAATCATACTTCTGGGTGTATATCCTGGAAAAACAAAAATTCTAATTTGGAAAGCTATATGCACTGCAGTGTTCCTAACAGACATGGAACAAACACAAGGGCCCATCTAGCTTAAGAAAATGTGGTATATATATACAATAGAATATAATTAAGCCATAAAAAAGAACAGTATTGGCAGTTGCAGCAACATGGATGGACCTTGAGAATATTAGCCTTAGTGAAATAAATCAGACAAAGGCAAATACTATATATCACATTTATGTGACATCTAAAAACCAATACAAATTAATCTATATGCAAAATGGGAACAGACTCACAGACAGAAAACAGATAAGTGGTAAGAACTTACTATATAACAGAATTATATTCAATCTGTAATAGCTTATAATGGAGTATAATCTACAAAAAACCCTACTCAATGACTATGTTGTACATATGAAACTAATGCAGTATTTAAACCAGCTGTGTGTGTGTGTGTGAGCATGCACGTGCGTGCACACTCTCTGTTGCCCAGCCGTGTCTGACTGCATCCCCATGGACTGTAGCCTGCCAAGCTCCTTTGTCCATGGGGTTTCCCAGGCAAGAATACTGGACTGGGTTGTCATTTTCATATTTCAGTTAAAAGAAAAGAGTAATAAGAGCTTCCTACTTGTATATAAATAAAGAAAAGTTAGTGACTTTTTTAAACATGAAGAGTGATTTACTCACAAATTTGTTTTTGTTTTTGTTTTTCTTGTTTCTGGCCACTAGGAATGATAACACAGCTTGCGGAAAAATATAGTCTTCCTTTAAGGACAAGTTTTAGCTCTGCTCGAGGATTTTTCATTCAAATGACTACAGATTGTACAGTCCTACCCAATGATCAACTTCCTTCTGAGTTTATTAAGGTTCATTTTAGAATTCTGGTTAGGAAATTATTGCTTCTGATTTTACAGAATTGCACTTACATATTTTCAGGCACTTATTGAGTATTACATGATAGGTTTCTGAATGTTCTGTATATTACTTCTCTTACTTCTACCCACCCGCCTAACAACTTTACTAATCTAAGAGTGATTGAGAAGACTTTTTAAGAGAAATACCAAACACAGTGTTTCCCACAATTCTAGGAGCTTGATAAGGGTAGTAAAGGAAAATGAAAAAAGAAAATCCAAAAGAAATTTTTGATCAAAGAAGTTTGAAAAGTACTGTACCATTTCCTGTTTTAGGTTATTCTCGGTGCACATCTACCTATTAAAACTTTAAAAGTCCTAAAATAAAGAAATTTGCTTAATTTTTAAATATCTAGTATTGCTAAATCTTTGGACCAGAGGAGTATTTATATATATATATATATATATATGTTATTTCCTCCACAGGATACAGATTTGGGAAAGTCTAACCCACTTTAATCTTTCTCTACCGAAAGGGAGTACCTTATGACAAAAACAAACCTTTCAGGTGTTTAAAATATATACTGTATTATCCAGTAATAAGGGATGGATGAAGTAAAAAAAATGGGTCAAGAATTAGTAATGAGGTTAGAGATTGAGTGAAATTTGGTTATGAGGCAAGGGCTAAGACAGGGATCACAGATGGAGTGAAGGTTCCTATCTACCACACATATTACTACTTGGTAATGAGGTGTAATATTTTTGTTAACATTTCTACATGGCTATTTTAAGAGCTGTAAAAATAGTCATGTCAGACAGACTAGGTTAAAATATTCTGCTTTAACTTGAGAAGTGATCTTTTCTCTTCTACAAACATTATTTGGAACTTTTTTTGATGATACAATTATCTCAAGAATTAAAGTGATTAACCTAAGTACCTATAATTCTGTTGTTTAAAATCTGTATGTTTTACTTGATAAAAGTATGTATCTTGACATTTTTTTTAATCTCCTAGCAGATTTCTAAAGTGAAAAATTCTTATAGCTTTACATCAGCAGATTTAATTAAAATGAATGAAAGATGCCAAGAGTCTTTGAGAGAAATCTATCACATGACTTATATGTAAGAGCATTTGAAATATTTGAATATTGATTTAAATTGATTTGATTTGAGATTCTATGATACATTTCATTAACTGACTTTTTTTCTGGTTGCAGAAAATTGTAGTTATTAATGTTAACAAGGAAAGACCATTTCCTAGAAAAACAGTTAAAACTTTAAAGTCTGTCATTGTGATTGAGATCACTGAGCCTCACAGAACATTCAGGGCAAATCGAATTACAACTGCCCCTCCCCCAAAATAAATCCATTATACTGGGTTATAGAAAAAGCTTGATACCCAGCCAAATATCCACATTTCATCAGTACTTCAGTCATCCTTTTAATACAGTTTTAAGAAATGTCATAATGACATGAGCTTGAAATATCTCTAGTACCACTGATACTTCTGTAGTGTATATTCCATCATGGTATAGAAGTTGGCACATCTGGGCTTATTTGGGACTTCATTCAGTTTATTCTTTTTCTTTACCATGTAAGCTCTCAAGTTCTCATGACTTAGTACATATATAACAACATTATAATAGTGCCAGTATTTTATTGTTCATAAAACAGTAGCAATGTGTCTAGAAATAAGAATTAGGAAATTCAGAATTGCTGAGCTGAGATGATGAAGATAAATGTTGAGTTTTCAGAACAATCTCAGAGCATAAATCAAAAAGATTATAAGATATAGTAAGATATAGCAGAACATATTTTCCCATGTAAGAGAAAAACTTATGTTATGTCACAATATGGTAACTACCACATAATTAAGCATAAATATGTAGTTAGGGTTGTATATGAGAGAGAGAAAGAGGAAGAGAGGATGGGTGAGAGAGAAAATACATAATAGCTTTTGTGTTAAATTTAACATTGCAAAAGCAAAATTATTAATAGATGGGATCGACTGATTGAAGTATAGTGAGGGCTTCACTTGACCTATAGAAAATATTTCTAATACTAGAAATTTATTCTATTAATATTAAGAAAAGCAGTCATTAAAAAAACTTCGTCTTAACACACCAGAAGATGGATTCTCTGCTACTAAATAACTGTGACCTTGATTATGAGCTTCAGTTTCCTCATCTCTCAAATAAGACAGTAGAACAACAGACTTTATCTAGTGTACAACTCAACTGTCAATGTTATTCTACCTCGGGCAATGAATTTTATATTGTTTTATAATTATGTTGTATGCCCCTCTTTTAAAAGCACTATTTCTCTTATCAAACGTACTTTCAGGATCGTGTGCAAACTGCTTAGTGAGATTTATGAGCATATTCATTGCTTATATAAACTGTCTGACACTGTGTCAATGCTGGATATGCTACTGTCATTTGCTCATGCCTGCACTCTTTCTGACTATGGTAAGTTATTTTCTTTGGAATAGATAGGTTGCATACTGAAATTTGTATTCCATTCAAGCAATTTTATGTATCAATTATGAACGTTTTATATTTTTTTCCCTGAAATATAGTCTCTTACCTATGGTCCTAGACTAAGACTCAAAATATAGAAAGTGAAATTACCCTTAAAATTTCTTTTAGAAGTCGAAAGATTATTTACTGAGAAATTGAGAAATTGGAAAAAAATACTGAAAGAAACTTTAAAGTCTTTCCTAAAATAAGAAAGACTATAGAGCTGTCTCTTTGGTGAAAATGATGATCCAAATTCATAAATTTCAAGTCTGAAGAAGCAATGTGATGCTAATACTAACAGACATGACAGAAATAAACTCTTAAAAGTGAGCAGATGTGAGCATCCCAAGATCAATTATATCACTTATTTTTGTGTCCCAAGTCTATACTACAGGTCTTGAATATAAATGTTAAGCAGTTTTCTAATGTTAAATGAATACTTCAAATTAGCCCCCATTCCTTGAATTTTCTTATCCAAACTATCAGTATGCAAATTTGCATAACTTGTATATGATAATTCGGTTGAGTAATTGTGGGCTTAATAACATTAAATTTCTAGTTAAAATTAATACTAGTATTTCCAAAACATTCTGTTAATTAATCTTTATGATGGAAAATGTATTTTACAAAGGTTTTTTCATTTTTGATATTTCTGTATTTCTTATGGAAGTATTAAATTTTTCAGCTGGTATTGTATAGGCCAAAACTTAATAGTTTTCTCAACCATTAAGATATTTGATGTTGTTCCATTTTGAGAAGGACTACCCCAAAACTCCAAACTTATAAGTAGTGAATTTTTGGTATTAAAAATGATTTAAATATAGTAAAAGTTTTCTTATTTTACTAATCAACCTCACTATTATAATGAATACTTTCAAGTTTATCCATGTGTTTCCTCGAGAGACATGTAGCATTTTTAATTTTTACTTGTCTATCACCTTCTTTCTGCTCTCTTCATCTTCAGTTCAGTTCAGTTCAGTCACTTACTCGTGTCTAACTCTTTGCGACCCCATGAATCACAGCACTCCAGGCCTCCCTGTCCATCACCAACTCCTGGAGTTCACCCAAACTCATGTACATCGAGTCGGTGATGCTATCCAGCCATCTCATCCTCTGTCGTCCCCTTCTCCTGCCCCCAATCCCTCCCAGCATCAGAGTCTTTTCCAATAAGTCAACTCTTCGCATGAGGTGGCCAAAGTATTGGAGTTTTAGCCTCAGCATCAGTCCTTCCACTGAACACCCAGGACTGGTCTCCTTCAGAATGGACTGGTTGGATCTCCTTGCAGTCCAAGGGACTCTCAAGAGTCTTCTCCAACACCACAGTTCAAAAGCATCTGTTCTTCGGCGCTCAGCCTTCTTCACAGTTCAACTCTCACATCCATACATGACTACTGGAAAAACCATAGCCTTGACTAGAAGGACCTTTGTTGGCAAAGTAATATCTCTGCTTTTCAATGTGCTATCTAGGGACATAACTTTCCTTCCAAGGAGTAAGCGTCTTTTAGTTTCATGGCTGCAGTCACCATGTGCAGTGATTTGGGAGCCCAGAAAAATAAAGTCTCTCACTGTTTCCACTGTTTCCTCATCTATTTGCCATGAAGTGATGGGATGAGATGCCATGATCTTAGTTTTCTGAATGTTGAGCTTTAAGCCAACTTTTTCACTCTTCTCTTACACTTTCATCAAGAGGCTTTTTTAGTTCCTCTTCACTTTCTGCCATAAGGGTGGTGTCATCTGCATATCTGAGGTTATTGATATTTCTCCCAGCAATCTTGATCCCAGCTTGTGCTTCTTCCAGCCTAGCGTTTCTCATGATGTACTCTGCATATAAGTTAAATAAGCAGGATGACTTAAAAAGCATCTATAGAAATTTGATCATTATTTCTTTCTACAAAATTAACAAAATCTTTTGTGTCTGTTTTTTCTATCCTCTGAGAATACTTTTTAGACAAAATTTCTATAAGTTTGGTTTTAAAATTGTGTTTTTATTTGGTTTTGTTCTATTTCAGACCTCATTTGAAAAGCTAAGTATGCCAAGCTTGAAATAATGCTTAAGGCGAGGATTAAGTAAATGTGCAATTTTAGAGTCCTTGAAATTAATTGTTATTTGTAAATGGCTAGTTGATTCCTTTTAATTTACACAAATCTGAAAATGTTATGAACTATTTTGGAGCCTTGCATAAGGACAGGACCAAAATCATATTTTTTCTGGAAAAGAATATAAGTTTTGATGTGATTAGATTATGCCAGTTATCATTTGGAGGGACTGAAGATAAAATAATAACTTAATGACATTGTTCCAGACTGACCCTAGTAAAGTCACTAAAGTATAAACAGTATGTACACATCACAAAATCTTTAAGTATAAATATATTAACCTTTCAAAACCATTTTCTTTTTCTCTTTAGTTCGGCCAGAGTTTACTGATACTTTAGCAATCAAGCAGGGGTGGCATCCCATTCTTGAAAGAATATCTGTGGAAAAACCTGTTGCTAACAATACCTATATTACAGAAGGGAGTAATTTTTTTATCATAACTGGTCCAAATATGAGTGGGAAATCCACATATTTGAAACAGATTGCTCTTTGTCAGATTATGGCCCAAATTGGTAAGTTACATGTTTACTTTATGGTTATCAGTTCTGCTCCCCATTTTAAATATCTCATGCTCAGTATTTTAGATCATATATATGTATATATATATGGACCATAACTTTTACAATTTGGTATTTATTAAGCTCTATCCAGATTGGATTACATTGTACTAAAAATCTTGTGGGATATAATAGAAATAGAAGTTCCTTTATTATAGTTATTAATGTTGTATCAACTATTACTAAATTGAATTGTATAATTATCTGAGATTCAAAAACTTTGTTGAGGAGAAAGTGGTACAAGTAGCAGAACTACTGCCTTTAATAACTCATATAAGCTTTTTCCCATAATTGTAACATTGGGCACAGAAACATATCCCTTACTTAATTTAATGTTTACCAATAACTTAGTTTTAACAACTGCTGTATTACACTTATGTGTGCATACAGTTCAGTTCAGTCGCTCAGTTGTGTCCAACTCGTTGTGACCGTGTAAATGACTGTCACTGTCCCAACATTATTATGGATTTCTTGGCATCAAGACACAATTCACCTCTTATCTCTGAAAATTGGGTTCCTTGAGACTGATGTTAGTCAGAGACCAGATGACTAGTCAGTCTGGGATAATTTTGGTTCACCTCACCCTCTGGAATTTGCAATGTCTGGAGGCATTTTTAGTTGTCGCAACTGAGGGGAGTATAAAATCCAGTTCAGTTCAGTTGCTCAGTTGTGTCCAACTCTTTGTGACCCCATGGACTGGAGCACTCCAGTCTTACCTGTCCATCACCAACTCCTGGAACTTGCTCAAACTCATGTCCATTGAGTCAATGATTCCATCCAACCATCTCATCCTCTGTCATGCCCTTCTCCTCCTGCCCTCAATCTTTCCCAGCATCAGGGTCTTTTCACATGAGTCAGTTCTTTGCATCAGGTGGCCAAAGTATTGGACCTTCAGCTTTAGCATCAGTCCTTCCAACGAATACTCAGCACTGATTTCCTTTAATATTGACTGGTTGGATTTCCTTGTAGTCCAAGGGACTCTCAAAAGTATTCTCCAACACCACAGTTCAAAATAATCAGTTCTTTGGTGTTCAGTTTTCTTTATGGTCCAACTCTCACATCCATACATAACTACTGGAAAAACCACAGCTTTGACTATACAGACGTTTATCAGCAAAGTAATATCTCTGCTTCAATATGTTTTCTAGGTTTGTCATAGCTTTTCTTCCGAAGAGCAAGCTTGTCTTTTCATTCATGGCTGTAGTCACCATCTGCAGTGATTTTAGAACCCCTAAAATAGTATCTTACTGTCTCTATTGTTCCCCAATCTATTTGCCATCAATTAATGGGACCAGATGCCATAATCTTAGTTTTCTGAATGTTAAGTTTTAAGCCAGCTTTTTCCCTTTCCTTTTTCACCTTCATCATGTGGGTCTTTAGTTGCTCTTTGCCTTCTGCCATAAGGGTGGTGTCATCTACATATCTCAGGTTGTTGATATTTCTCCCAGTAGTCTTGATTTCAGCTTGTGCTCCAGCCTGGCATTTCACATGATATACTCTGCATGTAAGTTAAATAAGCATGGTGACAACATACAGCCTTGACATACTCCTTTCCCAATTTGGAATCAGTCTGTTCCATGTCCATTTCTAACTGTTTCTTCTTGACCTGCATACAGATTTCTCAGGAGGCAAGTAAGGTGGTCTGGTATTCCTATCTCTTTAAGAATTTTCCATTTTGTTGTGATCTGTGCAGTTAAAGGCTTTAGCATAGTTAGTGAAACAGAAGTATATGTTAATGGAATTCTCTTGATTTTTCTATGATCCAATGGATGTTAACAATTTGATCTCTGGTTACTCTACCTTTTCTAAATCCAGCTTGAACATCTGAAAGTTCTCAGTTCACCATTGTTGAAGCCTGGCTTGAGAATTTTGAGTTTGCTTTACTAGCGTGTGAGAAGAGTGCAGTTGTGTGGTAGTTTGATCATTCTTTGGCATTGCCTTTCTTAGGGACTGGAATGAAAACTGATCTTTTCCAATCCTGTGGCCACTCCTGAGTTTTCCAAATCTGCTGGCATATTGGGTGTAGCACTTTCACGGCCTCATCTTTTAGGATTTGAAATAGCTGAGCTGGAATTCCATCACCTCCTCTAGGTTTGTCTGTAGTGATGCTTCCTAAGGCCCGCTTGACTTTACATTCCAGGATGTCTGGCTCTAGATGAGTTAGTGATCACACCATTGTGGTTATCTGGGTCATTAAGATCTTTTTTGTATAATACCCAGGGTTGCTGCTAAATATTCTACAATTCACAGGACAACCATCTTCTTTTACCCCCCTCACCTGCCTCAGCCCCCATACATGCTCAAGAAAGAATTATGCAACCCTTGATGTGATTGAAAAAGCTTGGTTTAATGTAATGGATTTTAAGGGAAATGTAGAATAGTAATATCGATTATAGTGCAAATTTCCCTTACTACTAGGAAAGAAAATCAGAAGTGAGTGAATGAATGAATAAAGAGTATATATTTTATTAAATTTAAAAGGCTATCTTAGATAACTTCCGTTCCCTTATAAGAATACAGATTCATATCTGAGACCATAATCTTACTTCTGTTTGAACAGCTATGAGTTCCAGCCTTTAAAAAACAGGCTTAGTATAATTTCTGTGTAGTTATAATTGTTAAAACATTCATTATAGTGAATTAAAATTTGACTGTATAGAACTTCTACTCATTAGTCCTAATTCTTAACTTCTATGCATTTCAGAACAATCTATTATATCCTAAGAACAGGCCGTCAGATATTTGAAGAAAATTACTATTTCTCTACTTCTCTTGAGACGATCTTTGAATTCCTAAAAGTCTGTAGTATCTTATAAAATCTGATTATAAAGGAAATAGTAGGACTCGAAAGCATGGAAGTTGAGAATTTAGGCTTTGGAGCTAGACTAGTTTTTGTAGTTACTGGCTGTGTGATCTTAGGCAAATACTTAACCTCCTTAGTTTTTCTATCTGTAAATGAAAAATATAATAGTACCTTTCTAAGAATTGTTGTAAAGATTAAACTACTCTATGTTCTACAAAGCGGAAAACAACCCTAAGCCTCTGGACTCCTTATAGCTACTTAGGAATATCATGCTGTTTACACACACATACACACACACACAGGGCTTCCCCTGGTGGCTCAGATGGTAAAGAATATGCCTTCAGTGCAGGAAGGAGATCCATCCGGGTTCGATCCCTGGGTCTGGAAGATCTGCTGGAGAAGGAAATGGTAACACACTCCAGTATTTTTGCTTGCAGAATCCCATGGACAGGGGAGCCTGGTGGGCTACAGTCCATGGGGTCGCAAAGAGTCAGACATGACTGACTAGCATTCATACATACGTACATACACACACACACACACACACACACACACACACACACACACACACACACAATGCTATGCTCTTAAGGGAAGGGTATGAGAGAAAATAGAGATAAGAACATGTTCTAAAGCACAGAAGCAATAAACAGCATGATATTTCCAAGTAGCTACAAGGAGTTCAGAGGCTTAGTAGTCCTTTTGCTTTGTAGAATAAAGAGTGACTGAGAAGTGGCAGGCCTAAAGCTGGAGAGATGGGCAGGAGTCAGGTTATAAAAGGCCTTAGGTATTTAATGGAGGAGAGAGAACCTTATCCAGATATCTATAGGGAGCTATAGATGTTTTAGCAAGAGAATGGCATAATTGGATTTGAGTTTTAGATAGATCACTCTGGCTATTGTAAGGTTAGAGAAGAGCCAGATTAGAAGCAAAATACCAGCCAGCAGGCTTCTGTGATATGATGATAAGATATGTTAAGAGCCTTTTTAGTGGAGGTAAGAGAGAAGGGAAAATATGAACCATATGCACCATATATGCTACATTCTATACTTGGTACTTTCACATTTATTTTTCCTATGTGGTCATTTTGGCAGTCCTGTGAGAATGTTGTATTTATTTGCTCTCTGAGATGTCATCATAATTGCTATTGTTATTATTATTATTTGCATTGATATTAATGTTATCTGAACTTTTGCTTTCTCTTCCTGCTATTCTTTATTATGCAAAAGTAGATCCTGTTCTTCACCCTTATCTTTGTTTTAAATCCTGGAATAATCTGGCTTTGTTTCTTCACTCCCATTATTTCACATTTTGTCTATACAGAGTTCTGTATATTTGACACTTTTTTCATTTAACTATTTGTAAATTTTTGTCTTCTTATGGTTTTAGAATGCTTTTTGTATCCCATTTTGTATAGCGATAGATATAAATAATAAGATTAATCTGTTTTCAAGAGATGAATATTTTAGGTTAGTTAGCCTGATATTTCTCACACAGAAACCATCTTGTGAATAAAAATTCACCTTAATAAAAAATTGAATGTTTTCCACTCATTCTATTTGTAGATGGTTCTGTATTTTTCTAATAACAGCTATTTCCTAATATACCTTTCTATAATGATTTTATCAACTTGAGCTTCATAAGCATTTCCTTCAGATTTTCATACTTTGAATATTCTCATCTGACTATACTATTTAACAATTTTTATCAAATTTATAAAAAATCTTTCTTATGTACTCAAACATGTATTATCTTTTTTCCACTTCCAAAAAACTTTGTACAATAGATAGGGTAAGCATTTCCATTTTATATGTGAGGAAGATGAAGCTGGGAGAATTTAAGTGCTGTCCAAGGTTGTAAAATAAATGACAGAGCTGGGGCCATGCCTTCTAATTCCATATCTTGTGATCTTTCCACCACATTAATCCTTAGATAGGCTACTAAAAATAATCTGAGTTGGTAGAAAGTACAGTGTTAGTAGTGCTTATATTTTATAAAAGTATCTCAGTTTACTTTGACTTATATTTTATAGGATCATATGTTCCAGCAGAATATTCTTCCTTTAGAATTGCTGAACAAATTTTTACAAGAATAAGTACTGATGATGATATCGAAACAAATTCATCAACATTTATGAAGGAAATGAAAGAGGTACCTGATTTTAACTTTCCCTATGTTAAAAACACATATTGAATTATCCTACTAATGGTCAATTATAACATAAGAAAGTATTTTTATATTAAAGCTTGCAGATGTGTTTATACTCCTCTACAAGAGCCAGAGGGCAGTCAAAGACAGCTTCCTAATTTCTGTCTTATGTGGAAATGGAAGTAAATGTTTTATTGAAAAATAAAGCTTTAAAGAAAAAGCTAGTGTTATTGATGATAAAAACATGCTTTCATGTTTTTATATGGAATATATAAAAGACTTCAGAAAGCAATGACCTGTTCAGAAACATTGTGCATAGTTAGGCTTGATTTTAAAATAAAAGATCACTGGGTTAAAAGGTTTTTAAAAAATCACCCTTTTTGTGCTCTTGTGGAATTTTCACTTCCTATGCCAAAGTATGTATCAGCACCTATTTTTGATCTGAGCACATATCAAATAAACTTGAAGGGTTAAAGGAATTCAGTATAGCTTTTGGCCTATCTTTAGTAGGTATGGGTTATTGGATCATTGTACAGTTTAATTTTCTTTAGATAGACAGGGAATAAAATTATCATTTGCTCACTGTATGTGATATTTATATAATTTTTTAGTATGTATTAAATAATGATGGGGGAATATAGCAATAGACTAGGTGCTTGAGGCATAGTTTTAAATGGTCCTAGCTCTCAAGAAGCTTAGTCCCATGGAAAGGTAAAATGGCCATGATGGTTAACAGTTGTGTCATAACATAAGTCTGTATCAGGCATGATTTAAATTTATTTTACTCAGAAATCAATGGACTTGGGTGCTTTTTTCTAAATATTTCTTTTCATTTTTACTGGCTACAGAGATGTTAACTGAGAGTTAGTTTAGAGTGTTTATGACAGCAATTGATTGATCATAGCTCAGTTGGTAAAGAATCCGCCTGCAATGTAGGAAACCCTGGTTGGATTCCTGGGTCGAGAAGATCCGCTGGAGAAAGGATAGGCTACCCATTCCAACACTCTTGGACTTCCCTGTGGCTCAGCTGGTAGAGAATCTGCCTGCAATGCAAGAAACCTGGGTTCCTTCCCTGGGTTGGGAACATCCTCTGGAGAAGAGAAAGGCTACTCCAGTATTCTGGCCTGGAGAATTCCATGAGCTGTATAGTCCATGGGGTCTCAGTGTCAGACATGACTGAGCAATTTTCTCTTAAACAAGAAAATGACCATCTTTTTGCTTTATTTAAGCATTTAATTCATTGCTTTATTTCACTGTATCTGATTCATCAATATTTTAGATAATGGTTATTTACTCTATTCTATTGGAATTATTAGTAGTGAGATTTTTAGAAAGAAAAACAATGTGTTAGTTTCTGCTCAGCGGGTTTTCTCTGTCAAAATATATTTCAAATGAACTAATAAAGGAAATGGATTTTTCTTCATTTTTTGGTATAATATGATGAATAATTTAGGAATTATATTTTCAGATAGCATATATTCTACATAATGCTAATGACAAGTCACTCATATTAATTGATGAACTTGGCAGAGGTACTAATACAGAAGAAGGTATTGGCATTTGTTATGCTGTTTGTGAACATCTGCTGAGCTTAAAGGTATTCCTCTCTATTTATTTTAAATACACTAATTTTGAGTCCTTTAAAAAATTTTTTTTATTGAAAGAAAAATTTTTTAATTGTATAGTCTTTAAAATTGTATGAGTTCAGTTCAGTTCAGTCACTCAGTCATTACAACTCTTTGTGACTCCATGAATCACAGCACACCAGGCATCACTGTCCATCACAAACTCCCGGAGTTCACCCAAACTCATGTGCATCGAGTCGGTGATGCCATCCAGCCAACTCATCCTCTGTCATCCCCTTCTTCTCCCACCTTCAATCTTTCCCAGCATCAAGATCTTTTCAAATAAGTCAACTCTTCACATGAGGTGGCCAAAGTACTGGAGTTTCAGCTTCAGCATCAGTCCTTCCAGTGAACACACAAGACTGATCTCTTTTAGGATGGACTGAGTTTTCTCCAACACCACGGTTCAAAAGTATGAATTCTTCGGCGCTCAGCTTTCTNGGGAGTTGGTGATGGACAGGGAGGCCTGGTGTGCTGCGATTCATGAGGTTGCAAAGAGTCGGGCACGACTGAGCCACTGAACTGAACTGAAGATAGCTCTTTAAACCATGTAGGTCATAAAAACATACCATAGCATTTATATTTTTGTTACTTTATGATGGAAGCAGAAACAGTTAATATTATAGTCATGATATAGAAAAGGAAAGAAATCAAGAATTAACAATATTATCAAAACTAGTCACTTGGCTTTAATCAAATAGGAAAAGATGTGGACATTTCAGTTGATTCCATGTGTAATAACATTGACTGTAATATCACAATATGTAGTAAACTAGGCATCTGAAGTCACTTTATGGAAAATCTTAAGATGTCATTCCTTTAGAAAAAATGTTTTTTTCATAAATCAGCTGTGTAAAACAAACTATGAATTTTGCTCTGTTATTAAGGTAATTTGTAAAACAGTACTTTAGATAATCAAAATATATATTAGTATGAAAAAGCTTTAAAATATTTTTATATAATTAAAGTACCTTAAATGCCTAAGATCAGTTTCTGCACCTTAAGTAAGAGCCCACAGTAATTTATTATATATAGAATTAGAAAAATCTTATTTTTTGCCTTTGTTTTCTTTTTTAAAACATTTATTTATTTTTTTTATTTTTAAAACTTTGGCCACCCAGTGCAGTATGTGGAATCATAGTTCCCTGACCAGGGATGGAACCCATGGCCCCTGCAGTGGACTAGTGGTATTGTTCTAACCACTGGATCACCAGGGAATCCTCCCTTTCAAACTTTTTTTTTCTTTTTTAAAATTTTTCTTTTGGGACTTATGTGGTGGGTTAGCAGTTAAGAATCCACCTGCCAGTGCAGAGGACAAAGGTTTAATTCCTGGTCTGGGAAAATCCTACAGGCCGTGGAGCAGCTAAACCTGGGCATCACAACTACTGAGCCTGTTGTGCTCCAGGGTCCATACTCTGTAAAAAGAGAAGCCACCGCAATGAGAAGCCCATGCACTGCAACTAGAGAGTAGCTCCTGCTTACCACAATTAGAGAAAGCCCTGGTATGGCAAAAATAAATAAATTTTTTAAAGTCTTTTTTCATTCTTCTTTGAAAAAAAATCTGATTTTATACTTGAAGAAAGTTATGTGATAAGTTAAAACTAATGTTTGTATAAAACATTAGCCTTTGTAATTCTGAATCTATTTCACTTGACAAGAATTTCTCATATAATAAGATGTATATGTTACTTATTGAGATTAAAAGCTAATTAGTAATAATGATGCTTAATTTTATATGTCATCTTGACAGGACTATGGAGTACCCAGACATTTGGTCAAACATTTTTTTTTTTTCCGGGTGTATCTATGAGGGTGTTTCCAGATGACAGTAGTATTTGAATTAATAGTAGAATGAGTAAATCAGATTGCCCTTTCTAATGTGAGTGGGCCCTATCCAGTCACTTTTGAGTGGGGCCTAGTTGAAGGCCTGAATACAGCAAAGAAATTGACCCTCTTAAAGTATGAGGAAACTCCTGCCTGACTGCTTCTGATCTCGAACATCAGTTCTTTCCTGCCTTTGGTCTTGAACTGAAACATCAGCTATTTCTGGGTCTTGAGTCTACTAACATTTAGACTAGGACTACACTATTGGCTCTCCTGATTTTCAGGCCTTTAGACATGGAGCAGAATGACATCATTAGCTTTCCTGAATCTCCAGTTTGATGATTGCAGATTTGGGGATTTGTCAATCTCCATAATCATGTGAGCCCATTCCTTATAGTAAATCTTTTTTCTTTCTCTCTACAGACAGATACACAGACACAGACACAGACACAGACACACACACACACACACACACACACACACACATCCTGTTAATTCTGTTTCTCTGGAGAACCCTAATACAGATTGTTATCAAGAGTGGTTCTAGGGAAACAAATATTTAAGAATGAATGTTTTGAGTCTGTTCTAGACTTTTGGGAATTGACTTTCTAATCTTATTAGATTTTAATACTAATGACTCCATTTCCAGTAGTAGAGAAGGCACTGATAATCCATAGTGTAATCTACCAATACAAATGTGCAAAATATCATCATGGATACTCTTAATCAATCACTTACAAGAAACAAGGAGAATGACTTTGTGAAATGAGGACTATTATGGTAGGAGAGAACAAATGGAAGCCACCAGTACTGTTCCTGGATCATAGAAAAAGCAAGGGAATTCCAAAAAAATGCTTCTGCTTCATTGACTATGCTATGCCTTTGACTCTGTGGATCATAACAAACTATGAAAAATTCTTAAGATATAGGAATACTGGATCATCTTACCTGTCTCCTGAGAAACCTGTATGGAGTAAAAGAAGCAACAGTTAGAACCAGGCATGGAATGACAGACTGGTTCAAAATTGGGAAAGTAGTATGTCAAGGTTGTATATTATCACCCTGATTATTTAACTTATATGCAGAGCAAATCATGTGAAAGGCCAGGCTGGAGGAAGCACAAGCTGGAATCAAGATTGCTGGGAGAAATATCAGTGACCTCAGATATGCAGATGATACTGCTCTAATGGCAAAAAACAAAGAGGAACTAAGGAGTTTTTGATGAGAGTAAAAGAGGAGAGTGAAAAAGCTGGCTTAAGACTCACCATTAAAGAAACTAAGATTGTGGTATCTGGTTCCATCACTTCATGGCAAACAGATGGGGAAAAAGTGGAAACAGTAACAGACTTTATTGGGCTCCAAAATCACTGAAGACAGTGACTGCAGCCGTGAAATTAAAAGACGCTTATTCCTTGGAAGAAAAGCCATGACAAACCTAGACAGTCTTAAAAAGCAGAAACATCACTTTGTTGACAAAGTTTCGTATAGTCAAACCTATGGTTTTTTCAGTAGTCATGTATGAATGTGAGAGTTGGACCATAAAGAAGGCTGAGTGCTGAAGAAATGATGTATTCAAATTGTGGTTCTGGAGAAGATTCTTGAGAGTCCTTTGGACAATTTGGAGACCAAACTAGTCAATCCTAAAGAAAATCAATCCTGAATATTCATTGGAAGGACTTATGCTGAAACTGAAGCTCCAATACTTTGGCCACATGATGTGAAGGGCTAACTCAATTCAGGAAAAGACTCTGATACTGGGAAAGATTGAGAGCAAAAGGAGAGGTGGATGGCAGAGGACGAGATGATTGTATGGCATTACCGACTCAATGGACACGAGTTTAAGCAAACTCCAGGAGGTAGTGAAGGACAGGAAAGCCTGGCGTGTTGCAGTCCATTGGGTCACAAAGAGTCAGACAAGACTCAGTGACTGAACATCAACAGTATTGTTCTTATATAGGAAAATAGTAATCCAAAGCCTATTCCTAGAGAGATTGGAGAGATGGTGGTCCTTGTGCCACCAAGTTGCAGGGGTGGTAATTTCCAGCGCATTCCCATTTAATGCCCTGATTTGGCCTGTGCAGAGGACAGATGGACCTTGGAGAATGACAATGAATAATTGTAACCTTAACTAGGTGGTGATTGTAACTGCAGCTATTTGTACCAGATGACATTTCAATACTTGAGCATATTAACATATCCTCTGGTACCTGGTTTGTGTGAATAATTGATCTAGCCAATGTTTTTTTCTCCATATCTGTCAATAAAGATCACCAGAATCAGCTTGCTTTCAGCTGGCAAGGTCAGAAATACCCCTTTACTGTCCAATTTCAGGGGTATATCAACTCTCCAATTCTTTCATAATTTAGTTTGTAAGGATCTTGATTATTTCCCTTCTGACAAGATATCATACTGTTCCATTACATTGGTAACATTATTCTGATCAGACCTAGTGAGCAGAAGTAGCAACTAGACTTGTTGGTAAGACATCTGCATGTCAGAGGAGGGAGATTAATCCTACAAAAATACAGAGGCCTAAAGACCTGTACTCCAAAAACTGTTAGATGTGATGAAAGAAATTGAAGATGACACAAACAGATGTAAAGATATACTGTGTTCTTGGATTAGATGAATAAATATTGTTAAAATGAGCATACTCCCCAAAGCAGTCTGCATATTCAGTGCAATCCCTATTAAATTACTAATGGCATTTTTCACTGAACTAGAACAAAAATCTTTTAAGTTTATATGAAAACACAGAAGACCCAAATAGCCAAAGCAGTCTTGAGAAAGGAGAACAAAACTGAAGGAATCAGACTCCCTGAGTCCAGGCTATACTACAAAGCTACAGTAGTTAAAACAATATAGTACTGACACAAAAACTGATTAATGGAACAGGATAGAAAGCCCCCAAAATAAACCCATGCACTGATTGTCAGTTAATCTATGACAAAGGAGGCAAGAATATATAATGGGAAAAAGACAGTCTCTTTACTAAGTGGTGCTGGGAAAACTGGACATTTACATCTAAAAGAATGATATTAGAACGGTCTCTAACATCGTACACAAAAATAAACTCAAAGTGGATTGAAGACCTCATCCTAAGCCCGGATACTATAAAACTCCTAGTGGAAAATGTAGGCAGAATACTCTTTGACATAAATTACGGCAATATCTTTTGGGATCTGTCTCCTAGAGTAATGAATATAAAACCAAAAATAAACAAACGGGACCTAATTTAGTTTAAGGATTTTTGCACAGCAAAGTGTGAAAGTGTTAGTCACTCAGTTGTGTCTGACTCTTTGCAAGCCCATGGCCTGTAGCCTGACAGGCTCCTCTGTCCTTGGAATTTTCCAGGCAAGAATACTAGAGTGGGTTGCTATTCCCTTCTCCAGGGGATCTTCCTGACCCAAGGATCAAACCCAGGTCACCTGCACTGCAGGCAGATTCTTTGTTGTTTGAGCTACCAGGGAAGCCCAGCAAAGGAAACCATAAACAAAACAAAAAGACAACCTACAAACTGGGAGAAAATGTTTGAAGATTGATTCAATTGACAAGGGCTTAATTTCTAAAACATACAAACAGCTCATACAGCTTAATATTTAAAGAAAAAAAAATCAAAAAAAGGATAGAAGATGTAAGTAGACATTTCCCCAAAGAAAGCATACAGATGGCTACCAGGCAAATGAAAAGATGCTCAATATTGCTAGTTATTACAGAACTGCAATGAGTTATCGCCTCTTACCAGTCAGAATGACTTATCATTAAAAAATCTATAAACAATAAATGCTGGAGAGGATGTGGAGAAAAAAGAGCATGGCAACCCACTCCAGTGTTCTTGCCTGGAGAATCCCAGAGACAGGAGAGCCTGGTGGGCTGCCGTCTATGGGGTCACACAGAGTCGGACACGACTGAAGTGACTTAGCAGCAGCAGTAGCAGCACAGTGTTGGTTGGAATGTAAATTACTGCAGCCACTAAGAACAATATGAAGGTTCCTTAAAAAACTAAAACTAGAGTTAAATATGATCCAGCAATCCCACTCGTGAGCATATATCCAGAGAAAACTCTATAACTCTAAAACTTTGAAAAAAGATATGCACCCCAATGTTCATGGCAGCACTATATACAATAGCCAGGGCATGAAAATAATCTAAATGTCCATTGGCAGATGAATGGATAGAGAAGATGTGGGGTGTGTGTGTGGGTGTGTGTATTTATACACATACATACATACAAATGGAATATACTCTGCCACCAAAAAGAATGAAATTATGCCATTTGCAATACCATGAATGGACTTAGAAATGATCCTATTAAGTGAAGTACATCAGAAATAGAAAGATAAGTGTCATATATTTATATGTGGGATCTAAAAAATATGATACAAGTGAGATTATTTACAAAAGAGAAATATACTCACAGACATAGAAAACAAATTTATTGTTACCAAAAGAAAAGAAGGCATTGGGGGAGAAATAAATTATGAGTTTGGGTTTAACATATACACACTACTAATATAAAATAGGTAAAAAATAAGGACCTCATTTATAACACAGGGAACTATCCTCAATATCTTATAATAACCTATAATGAAAAAGAATCTGAAAAAGAATGTGTGTGTGTGTGTGTGTGTGTGTGTGTGTGTGTGTATTTAGTCACGAAATCATGTCCCTTTTGTGACCCCATGGACTGTAGCCTGCCAGGCTCCTCTGTCCATGGGATATACTCAAATATATATATGTCTAATGCAGTCATTTTGCTATACACTTGAAACTAATGCAACACTGTAAATTATTGTTGTTTTTCAGTCGCCCAGTCGTGTCCCACTCTTTGCAGCCCCATGGACTGCAGGATACCAGGCCTCCCTGCCCCTCACCATCTCCTGGCATTTTCCCAAGTTCATGTTCATTGCATCAGTGATGCTGTTCAGCTGTCTCATCCTCTGACATCCTCTTTTCCTTCTGCCCTCAATGTTTTCCAGCATCAGGGACTTTTCCGGTGTTGTCTCTTCTCATCAGATGATCAAAAAACAAGAGCTTCAGCTTCAGCATCGGTCCTTCCAGTGAATATTCAGGACTGATTTCCCTTAATATTGATTGGTTTGATCTCCTTGCTGTCCAAGGGACTTTCAGGAGTCTTCTCCAGCACCACAGTTTGAAGGGCTCAATTCTTTGGTGTTCTGCCTTTGTTATAGTCCAGCTCTCACAACCACACATGACTACTGGGAAGACCATAGCCTTGACCATATGGACCTTTGTCAGCAGAGTAATGTCTCTGCTTTTCAACACACTGTTTAGGTTTGTCATCGCTTCCCTGCCAAGAAGCACTAGTCTTCTGACGTCATGGCTGTAGTCACTGTCCACAGTGATTTTGGAGCCCAAGAAGAGGAAATCTGTCACTACTCCTACCTTTTCCTCTTCCATTTGCCATGCAGTAGTGGAGACAGATGCCATGATCTTAGTTTTTTTAATATTTAGTCTTAAGCTGGCTCTTTCCCTCTGCTTCTTCCCCCTTGTCAAAAGGCTCTTTAGTTCCTCTTCACTCTCTGCTGTTAGAGTGGTATCATCTGCATATCTGTTGCTGTTGATGTTTCTCCTGCCTATCTTGTAACTCATCCAGCCCGGCATTTCTCATAGGTGCTTAGCATATAGGTTAAACAGAGTGACAGCAGACAGCTCTGTCATACTCCTTTCTCAATCTTGAACTAATCAGTTGTTCCACACAGGGTTCTAACTGTTACTTCTTGACTCGCATACAGGTTTCTCAGGAGATAGATTAGATGGTCTAGTATTCCTGTCTCTCCCATCCCTCTCTCTTATATATAAATTAATTATGCTTTAATTTAAAACAATTTTTAAAAAGAAAAAAGTACAGGGGCCTTCTTCCTCAGTGAACTATCTGGGAGTTGAGTGGTATGGGGCATGTTGAGATACCANGGAGATAGATTAGATGGTCTAGTATTCCTGTCTCTCCCATCCCTCTCTCTTATATATAAATTAATTATGCTTTAATTTAAAACAATTTTTAAAAAGAAAAAAGTACAGGGGCCTTCTTCCTCAGTGAACTATCTGGGAGTTGAGTGGTATGGGGCATGTTGAGATACCACTTCTAAGGTGGAAGATAAGTTGTTACATCTGGCCCCTCTAAAAAGAGGCAAAATGCATTGTTACCCTCTTTGGATTTTAGAGGCAACCTATTTCTTCTTTGGATGTGCAGCCCATTTACCAAGTGATCTTAGTGTGGTAGTCTGCAACAGGTTCAGCCTTGCAAGCTGCTCTTCTACTTAGGCTATGTGATCAAGCAGATCCAATAGTGTCTGAAGTGTCAGTGACATAGAGGTGCTGTTTGGACTCTTTGACAGGTTGTTTGTAGGTGAATTGCAGCACAGGGCATTAGGACTTTGGAGCATAGCTCTGCCATCCTCTGTAGATAACTACTTTTCTTTTGAGCAACAGCTTATAGCCAGCTTCTGTGCCTTAGTAGAGACTGAAAGATTAACCACAGGCCACCAAATTATATGACCTGAGCTGCCCATTATGAGCTAGATGTTAAAGTTGGGCATGCACAGCAGCACTCCATCATCAAATGGAAGGGATATATACATGACTGGACCAGAGAGGCCCTGAAGTCACAAGTAAATTACATGAAGGAATGGCCCGACTGCTCATTCCTACTACACTGCTTTCTCTTTCTCACTTTGTACCAGTTGCCTCTTAGAGAGTTGACAGGGGAGGAGAATTGCCTTGTTTACAGATGGTTTTCCATGACATTGAGGTGTCACCCAAAAGTGAACAGCTTTAGTATTATAGTCCTTTTCTAGTCCACAAAGAGCACTGGTAAAGGAAAATTGTCTGATTGGGCAGAACTTCAAGCACTGTACCTGGTTGTTCATTTTGCTTGTAAGGAGAAATGGCGAGATATGTGATTATATATCAATTCATGGGCTGTGCCACACTGGTCTGGCTGAGACTACAAAGGAACATTTTTGGAAAACTGTTGGCAAGGATATTTGAAGAAGAGGAATGTGGATAAATCTCTTAGAATAGGTAAAAAAAATGTAAAGATGTTTATCTCATGTGAATATTCACCAAAGAATGGCCTCAGAAGAAGAGAATTTTAATAATTAAGTGAATAGAATGACTTGTTCTCCGGATACCAGTCAACGTCTTTCCCTAGCCACCCTGAGATCATCAATAGGCTCATGGACAAAGTGGCCACAGGGCATGGATGAAGGTTATCCATAGGCTCAACAACAAAGATTTCTACTTACTGTGGCCACCCTGGCCACAGCCATCCCTGAGTGCCCAGTCTGCCAACTGCATTGACCAAAACTGAGCATCTGATACATTGCCATTCCCTGAGGTGATTATCCTGTTGCCTGTTGGTGGGTTGATTTTGTTGGACCTCTTCTACTGTGAAAGGAGCAACAGTTTGTTCTTACTGGACTGGGATACGTATGCTGGATACAGATTTGCCTTCCCTGAATGTATGACTTCTGCAAAAACTTCCACCCATGAACCTAACAGAATGCTTTATCCACTGTCATGATATTCCACACAGAACCGCAGAACTGCTTCTGATTAAGGAACTCACTTCATGGCAAATGCAGTGCCATGGGCTCATGCTCATGAATTCACTTGTCTTATGTTCTCCACAATCCTGAAGCAGCTGGCTTAATAGTAAAAATATAATTACTGTTACTTACTTTTAAGCAGCTTAAAGTTAATTATTATTTTTCTAACCTAGTATCTTTACTGCCTAGTACAGTTTTTGCAATATAAAGGTTCTGAATAATTATTTGTTAAATCAAATTAACTTGAAATAGAATTTATGGAGTTACTATAATAAATTGACTTGATATATAAAATTTGATAGACGAGGATGTAAGAGCCCCTCTTACAGGGGGTGAAATATGAGTATGTCACAGGTAAAGTGTGAGGATTCCTGGTCAAGGATGTCTGCAGAGCAGGACCCAAGACTAGGGTTGCTGTCAACAAGCTGGCATCGCTTAGTTCAGTTCAGTACAGTCGCTCAGTCATGTCCGACTTTTTGCGACCCCATGAATCGCAGTACGCCAGGCCACCATTTCCATCACCAACTCCCGGGGTTCACCCAAACTCATGTACATTGAGTTGATGATGCCATCCAGCCATCTCATCCTCTGTCGTCCCCTTCTCCTCCTGCCCTTAATCCCTCCCAGCATCAGGGTCTTTTCCAATGAGTCAATTCTTCACATGAGGTGGCCAAAGTATTGCAGTTTCAGCCTCAGCATCAGTCCTTCCAGTGAACACCCAGGACTGGTCTGGTTGGATCTCCTTGCAGTCCAAGGAACTTGCAAGAGTCTTCTCCAACACCACAGTTCAAAGCATCAGTTCTTCAGCACTCAGCTTTCTTCACAGTCCAACTCTCACATCCATATATGATCACTGGAAAAACTATAGCCTTGACTAGATAGACCTTTGTTCGCAAAGTAAT
>SJYA01000463.1:73761-106468 GCA_006410615.1 Neotragus moschatus
TTTCTAAGGGCCACTTGACTTCACATTCCAGGATGTCTGGCTCTAGGTGAGTGATCATACTATCGTGATTATCTTGGTCATGAAGATCTTTTTTGTATAGTTCTTCTGTGTATTCTTTAGAGTAGGCAGCAAAGTCAAGATGATAAAGCCAAAGGGTCTGATTAAACAGCCCACAATGCTACTTTCCAAAGGGCTGTTGCAGTTTATAATGCTATCAGCAATGATGAGGGAACCAAATTTACTGTGTTAATAAAAAAAGATATTTTAGTATATATGGTGATACCTCACAATTTCTTTAATTTGTGTGTACCTGATTAATAGTATGGGCCTCCCAGGTGGCACAGTGGTAAAGAATCCACCTGCCAATGCAGGAGACACAAGAGATGTGGGTTTGATCCCTGGGTCGGGAAGATCCTCTGGAGTAGGAAAGGGCAACCCACTCCAGTATTGTTGCCTGGAAAATTCCGTGGACAGAGGAGCCTGGAGGGCTACAGTCCCTGGGGTCACAAAGAGTTGGACACGATTGAGCAGCTGAGTATGTGGGCATAAAATTTGAGGACATAATAGTTATTATGAACATCGTCTCTAGCTTCTAAATAGTTTACTGGGATATTTTCTTGGGACTAGCCTGGTTTTCTAGTGGTTAAGAATCTGACTGCCAGTGCAGGGAGCATGGGTTCGATCCCTGGTCTGGGGAGATTCCACATGCTGCAAGATAACTAAGCCCGTGCACTGCACCTACTGAGCCTATGCACACTAGAGCCCATACTCTGAAACAAGAGAGGCCACTGCAATGAGAAGCCTACGCATAGCAACTAGAGAGTAGCTCCCACTCACCATAACTAGAGAAAGCCCACAGGCAGCAGTGAAGACCCAGCACAGCCAAAAATAAATTTCTAAGAAAAAATTTTCTTGTTGCTTTATAAATTTTGTTTGTTTTATACCCCCTTTGATTTAATAGTTGAGATTTATTACATATTTTTCTGTCGTATACAAAACCATTCCTCCCCTTGCTAACTCCTTTCCATAACTGATAGTCATTTGCCAGTGAAATATTTTCTTTTTAATGTTTTACTATTCAAATTTTCCACTGATCATATATTTCATTTCTCACTGGTGTCTTAAAACATAATTAGTCATATCTGCTTCAGTAACTCTGAACACAGGACAGGAAGCCACTCTGCTGGTCTTAAGTCACTTGAACCATCTCCATCAAAATCACCTAAAGTGCTTAGGGAAAATGCAATTTCCTGGGGCCCTAAATTACAGTTACTGATGGAGAATGTGAGGGGGATAAGCATCAGTGTTTGCATCTTTAACAAGCTCCCCAGGGGATTACTAAACTTGAAGAATCATTGTAGTAAGCAGTGTTCTCAACCTTTTTCCCCCCTGTATAAGTACCTAACCCTAACTTAATGCAAATATAAAAGCAAAACCTATGCAGTTTCAAATACCTAAGATAATCCACTGATTTCACTTTTCCTAAACTACGTATATGGGAGGATCTACTTTTAAAGTAAAAATTTTTTAAAGTGAGGAAAATGTTATGATTTTGTTTGTGGGTAACTTCTCTGTTAAATGATTACCTCAGTTAATAGCTATATTTCTGGTAAACTTCATCCTTTCAGTATCTTCAGATTCTTTCTTTTAGGATTTTTGCTTTTGTTCTTTTTTCCATAATGTAACATACATATGTTTTTGTAAACATAATAAATGTTTCCCTCATTGAATATAAAATTTCAAAACATTTTAAGATGAGTTGACCATGTTAGCCTCGAAGTTCACCAGTTTCATTACATTTCTGTGAAGCTACTTAATAAGTTAAAATAAAGTTTATGTTTAAATAGTTAAAATTTTCTAGTGCATTTAAAAATATTGATATTAATTATATATTCTAGGCATTTACACTGTTTGCTACACATTTCCTGGAACTGTGCCAGATAGATGTTCTATATCCTAATGTAGAAAACATGCATTTTGAAGTTCAACATGTGAAGAACACATCAAGAAATAAAGAAGCAATCTTGTATACCTACAAACTTTCTAAGGGACTCACAGAAGAAAAAAATTATGGTATGCATATAGAAATCTTATATATGTATATTATATATATGTGTGTGTGTATAAATGTGTGTTTATGCTGAAATACTATATATTCTCATAAGATAAACTTTCTTTCCTGTTTATTTGACTATCAGTCTAAGCAATTTTATCTTTCGTTTTTTGAATGCTTCTATGCTCTAAGACTGGAGAAGGAAATGGAAACCCAGTCGTGTTCTTGCCTGGAGAATCCCAGGGACGGGGGAGCCTGGTCGGGCTGCCGTCAATGGGGTTGCATAGAGTCGGACATGACTGAAGTGACTTAGCAGCAGCAGCAGCAGCATGCTCTAAGACTGTATTTTTTATGTCAAATTCACATTTTTATGTATTAAGCTTGTTTCAAAAACACATTAACAGTAACTATGCAGAATTATAATACATGGGAGTCCCAGAAGTATGTTTCTATACTTAGGAAAATGTAATTTAGTTATACTTGAAAGTTATATACTGAATTGGAAATTATATATTTCTTAGACACTCTTTTAGTAACAAGGTCCTTCCTCTGTTTTCTTCAAATTTGGAAAACTTGATAATTAAGTCTTAAGTCTTAAAATGGAATGTGTAACCAAATTATGTGTGTTCATAAAATTGGTTAGATATTTTCTATATAAATCATTATGATACATGTAAAGTTGACAGATTCAGGGAATTTTCAATTGACTTTTACCTTGTTGTTCAGTCGCTCAGTCATGTCTGACTCTTCATGACCTATGGACTGCAGCACACCTGGCTTCCCTGTCCTTCACCATCTCCTGAAGCTTGCTCAAACTCAGGTCCACTGAGTCGGTGATGCCATCCAACCATCTTGTCCACTTTAATCCCCTTCTCCTCCTGCCTTCAGTCTTTCCCAGCATCAGGGTCTTTTCTAGTGAGCTGGCTCTTCTCATCAGATGGACAAAGTATTGGAGCTTCAGCTTCAGCATTAGTCCTTCCAATGAATATTCAAGATTGATGTTCTTTAGGATTGACCAGTTTGATATCCTTGCAGTCCAGGGAATTATCAGGAGTCTTCCAACACCATAGCTCAAAAATATTAATTATTTGGTGCTCAGCCTTCTTTATGGTCCAACTCTCACATCCATACATGACTACTGAAAAACCATAGCTTTGACTATACAGATCTTTGTTGGCAAAATAATGTTTCTGCTTTTTAACATGCTGTATAGGTTTGTCCTAGCTTTTCTTCCAAGGAGCAAGTGTATTTTAATTTCATGGCTTCTGTCCCCATCTGCAGTGATTTTGGAGCCCAAGAAAAAAAGTCTCTCACTGTTCCCATTATTTCCCCATCTATTTGCCAAGAAGTGATGGGACCAGAGGCAATGATCTTCATTTCCTGAATGTTGAGTTTTAAGCCAGCCAAAACTTTCCTCTTTCTCCTTCGTCAAGAGGATCTTTAGTTCCTCTTAATTTTGTTCCACTAGGGTGTGTCATCTGCATATTTGAGGTTATTGCTATTTCTTCTGGCAATCTTGATTCCAGCTTGTGCTTTATCCAGCCCAGCATTTCACATGATTTACTCTGCATATAAGTTAAATAAGCAGGGAGACAATATACAGCATCGATGTACTCCTTTTCCTATTTGAAACCAGTCCATTGTTCCATGTCTGGTTCTAGCTGTTGCTTCTTGATCTGCATGCAGATTTCGCAGGAAACATGTAAGGTGGTCTGGTATTCCCATATCTTTCAGAATTTTCCACCATTTTTTGTGATCCACACAAAGACTAGCCTGGTAAATGAAGCAGAAGTTGATGTTTTTGTGAATTCTCTTGCCTTTTCTATGATCCAGTAGATGTTGGCAATTTGATCTCTGATTTCTTTGCCTTTTCTAAATCCAACTTGAACATCTGGAAGTTCTTGGTTTATGTACTGTTGAAACCTAGCTTGGAGAATTTTGAGCATTACTTTGCTAGCATGTGAGATGAATGTAATTTTGTTGTAGTTTGAACATTCTTTGGCACTGCTCTTCTTTGGGAGAAGGAAAACTGACCTTTTCCAGTCCTGTGGCCACTGCTGAGTTTTCCAAATTTTCTGGCATATTGAGTGCAGCACTTTCACATCATCATCTTTTAGGATTTGAAATATCTCAGCTGGAATTCCATCACCTCCAGTCAGTTCAGTTCAGTTCATTTCAGTCGCTCAGTCGTGTCCGACTCTTTGCGACCCCATGAATCACAGCACGCCAGGCCTCCCTGTCCATCACCAACTCCCGGAGTTCACTCAGACTCACGCCCATCGAGTCAGTGATGCCATCCAGCCATCTCATCCTCTGTCGTCCCCTTCTCCTCCTGCCCTCAATCCCTCCCAGCATCAGAGTCTTTTCCAATGAGTCAACTCTTCTCATGAGGTGGCCAAAGTACTGGAGTTTCAGCTTTAGCATCATTCCTTCCAAAGAAATCCCAGGGCTGATCTCCTTCAGAATGGACTGGTTGGATCTCCTTGCAGTCCAAGGGACTCTCAAGAGTCTTCTCCAACACCACAGTTCAAAAGCATCAATTCTTCAGTGCTCAGCCTTCTTCATAGTCCAACTCTCACATCCATACATGACTACTGGAAAAACCAGGATTTGAAATAGCTCAGCTGGAATTCCATCACCTCCCACTAGCATTGTTCATAGTGATGCTTCCTAAGGCCCACTTGGCTTCGCACCCCAACATGCTTCCTCTGGGTGAGTGATCACATCATTGTGGTTATCTGGGTCATTAAGTTCTTTTTTGTGTAATTTTTATGTATTTTTGCCACCTTTTCTTAATATCTTCTGCTTCTGTTAGGTCCATACCATTTCTGTCCTTTATTGCACCTATCTTTGCACCAAATGCACCCTTGGTATCTCTCATTTTCTTAAAGAGATCTCTAGTCTTTGCCATTCTGTTGTTTTCCTCTATTTCTTTGCATTGATCACTGAGGAAGGCGGCAGTGGCACCCCACTCCAGTACTCTTGCCTGGAGAATCCCATGGACGGAGAAGCCTGGTGAGCTGCCGTCCATGGGGTCGCTAAGAGTCAGACACAACTGAACGACTTCATTTTACGTTTCACTTTCATGCATTGGAGAAGAAAATGGCAACCCACTCCAGTGTTCTTACCTGGAGAATCCCAGGGATGGGGGAGCTTGGTGGGCTGCCGTCTGTGGGGTCTCACGGAGTCGGACATGACTGAAGTGACTTAGCAGCAGCAGCAGCTATTCTTTGGAACTCTGCATTCAGATGAGTATATATTTCCTTTCCTCCTTTGCATTTAAATTCTTTTCTTTTCTCAGCTATTTGTAAGACATCCTCAGACAAGCATTTTGTCTTTTAGCATTTCTTTTTCTTAGGAATGGTTTTGATCACCACCTCCTGTATAATGTTCTTCAGGCACTCTGTCTATCAGATCTAATCCCTTGAATCTGTTTGTCACTTCCACTGTATAATTTTAAGGGATTTGATTTAGGTCATATTCGAATGGCCTAGTAATTTTGCAATAAAGAATTCATGATCTGAGCCACAGTCAGCTTCCGGTCTTGTTTTTGCTAACTGTATGGAGCTTCTCCATCTTGAGTGACAAAGAATATAATCAGTCTGATTTTGGTATTGACCATCTGGTGATTTTCATGTGTAGAGTCATCTCTTGTTTTGTTTGAAGAGAGTGTCTGCTATGACCAGTGCTTTCTCTCAGCAAAACTCTGTTAGCCTTTGCCCTGCTTCATTTTGTACTCCAAGGCCAAACTTGCCTGTAACCCAGGTATCTCTTGACTTCCTACTTTTGCATTCTAGTCCCCTGTAATGAAAAGGACATCTTTTTTGGATGTTAGTTCTAGAAGGTCTTGTAGGCTTCATAAACTACTCAACTTCAGCTTCTTTGGCATTAGTGGTTGGGACAAAGACTTGGATTACTGTGATATTGAAAGGTTTGCCTTGGAAATGAAAAGATCATTCTGTCATTTTTAAGATTGCACCCTAGTACTGCATTTTGGACTCTTTTGTTGACTATGAGGACAACTCTATTTCTTCTAAGGGATTCTTCACAGTAGTAGATGTAATGGTCATCTGAATTAAATTCACCCATTCCAGTTCATTTTAGTTCACTGATTCCTAAAATGTCAATGTTCACTCTTGCCAGCTCCTGTTTGACCACTTCCAATTTACCTGGAAACACAGACCTAACATACCTAAGCAATATTGTTCTTTACAGCATTAGACTTACTTTCACCACTACTGGGTGTTGTTTCTGTTTTGGCTCAGCCTCTTTATTCCTTCTCGAGCTATTTCTCACTCTTCTCCAGTACCATATTGGGCCCTACTAACCAGGGGAGTTCATCTTTCAGTGTCATATATTTGCCTTTTCATCCTGTTCATGGGGTTTCAAGGCAAAATGCTTAAATGGTTTGCTGTTCCCTTCTCCAGTGGACCACATTTTATCAGAACTCCCCAGCATGACCTGTCTGTCTTGAGTGGTTCTACATGGCTCATAGTTTCATTGAGTTAGACAAGTCTGTGATCCATGTGACCAGTTTGGTTAGTTTCCTGTGATTGTGGTTTTCATTCTGTCTGCTCTCTTACGGATGAGGATGAGAAGTTTGTAGAAACTTCCTGATGGGAGGGATTCCCTGTATGCTCTGATGACCATCCTCAGTACATCTTTAATCCAATTTTCTGCTGTTGTGGTATGGTTGTGGTCCCTCCCTGTAGTTTGGCAGGGAATAATGTCAGGAGTAATGGCGGTCATGGTGACCTCCTTCAAAGGACTTACCCCACTACAGTGCAGCTCCCAGGACTGTTGTGGTCAGTGCCCCTGACCCTTGGCAGGCCACTGTCGACCCACACCTCCATTGGAGACTTCTGGACACTCATAGACAAGTCTGGTTCAGCCTCTTGTAGAGTCACTGCTCCTGTCTGTCTTCTAGGTCCTGGTGCACACAAGTTTTATTGTGCCCTCGAAGAATCTGTTTCTCCAGTCCTTTGGAAGTTTTGTTATCAAATCCCTTCAAAATAAAATTCCCTTGGGGTTCTCAGGCCCTTTGCCAGGTTCCCAGGTTGGGAAATCTGTTGTGGGCCCTAGAACTGCAACAGTACAAGAACATCTTTGGTATAATCTAAATCTAAGATAGTGGCAGAGTACATCATGAGAAATGCTGGGCTGGATGAAGCACAAGCTGGAATCAAGATTGCCAGGAGAAATATCAGTAACCTTAGATATGCAGATGACACCACCCTTATGGCAGAGAGTCTAGAACTAAAGAGCCTCTTGATGAAAGTGAAAGAGGAGAGTGAAAAAGTTGGCTTAAAGCTCAACATTCAGAAAACTAAGATCATAGCATCCAGTCCCATCACTTCATGGCAAATAGATGAGGAATCAGTAGAAACAGTGGCTCACTTTATTTTGGGGGGCTCCAAAATCACTGCAGATGGTGATTACAGCCATGAAATTGAAAGACACTTACTCCTTGGAAGGAAAGTCATGGCCAACCTAGACAGCCTATTAAAAAACAGAGACATTACTTTGTCAACAAAGGTCCATCTAGGCAAGGCTATGGTTTTTCCAGTAGTCACGTATGGATGTGAGAATTGGATTATAAAGAAAGCTGAGCACCGAAACACTGGTGTTTTTGAACTGTGACATTGAAGAAGACTCTTGAGAGTCCCTTGGCCTGCAAGGAGATCCAACCAGCCCATCCTAAAGGAGATCAGTCCTGAGTGTTAATTGGAAGGGCTGATGTTGAAGCTGAAACTCCAATACTTGGGCACCTGATGCAAAGAGCTGACTTATTTGAAAAGACCCTTATGCTGGGAAAGATTGAGGGCAGGAGGACAAGGGGATGACAGAGGATGAGATGGTTGGATGGCATCACCAACTCAGTGGACATGCGTTTGGGTAGGCTCCAGGAGTTTGTGATGAGCAGGGAGGCCTGGTGTGCTGCAGTTCATGGGGTCACAAAGAGTCAGACACGACTGAACGACTGAACTGTACTGAACTGAAGATAGTGGAGTGGAAAGTGCACTCATCTTTTCCTGCGAGAACACCAAAATTGNAGTGGACATGCGTTTGGGTAGGCTCCAGGAGTTTGTGATGAGCAGGGAGGCCTGGTGTGCTGCAGTTCATGGGGTCACAAAGAGTCAGACACGACTGAACGACTGAACTGTACTGAACTGAAGATAGTGGAGTGGAAAGTGCACTCATCTTTTCCTGCGAGAACACCAAAATTGCAACTAGTTGCTGAACAACCATCTGTAGGAGAATGTTGGATCCCACCAAAAAAACATATCCTGTGTCCAAGGGCAAAGTAGAAGCTCCAACAAGATGATAGGAGGCACACAGTCATGTTTTAAAATCAAATCTCAGAGGGGGTCCTAAGATGGCAGAGGAATAGGATGAGGAGACCACTTTCTCCCCCACAAATTCATCCAAAGAACATTTCAACGCTGAGTAAANATTTTTTGGAACTCTCTTAGTTTCTCAATGATCCAATCTCGATCATCCAATCAATCTATTGATCATCTAATTTCTTGATGATCCAATAACTTTATAACACTTATCAAATACTGCTGTGAAGGAATACCAGAGACTCCTGTATCAATTTTCCTGAGCTACCATAGCCAAATAAAAGAGCAATTAATTTTGTCACAGTTCTGGAAGCTAGATGTCCAAGTGCAAGGTGTCAGTAGGTGTGGTTTCTTCTGAAGCCTCTCTCCTTGGTTTGTGCATGATTGCCTTCTTGCTATGTTCTTTCCTTATGCATGTGCCTCCCTGGTGTCACTTGGTGTGTCCAAATTTCCTCTTCTTATAAGGATACTGGTCAGATTGAATTAGAGCTCGCCCTGTGGGCCTCATTTTCTGTGAGGCTTCTAATCACCTTTTTAATAGCCAAAACTCCAAATAGAGGCACATTCTGAGGTCCCGGGAGTTCAGACTTCAACATGTAAACTTTGTGGGGACACAATTCAGTGTGTAATTCCTTTCCTCATAAGTGGAGTTAACTTTTTCTTTAGTTCATCTAGAAGACCTGGTTCTGCTCTTGGGGCAAACTTTCTGGACTAATGTCCTAGTCTCCCCCAGGGCCCAGATTAGAGTGAGGTGAGGGAGGAGGGGGAGCACTTGTCTCAGGCATAAAATATAAGGAGGGTATAAAGTTACAGTAATCAAGATAAAAATGTTTTAATAAAATTTTGAACATATAAAAGTAATGTAAAAAATACATGATAAATAAAGTATCGATTTTTAATAAAGATAGGGTCAATATTACTGAATTTTCTTTTTGCTTCAGGCTCCTATATTGCTTCCTACAGCACTGTTAACTGATCCTGTCATTAAAAACTTTGATATTTTATTCATTAAAGATTTTTTGCACTAATTTTGATTTTCTAAATCATTTGCATTAAAATATTATTTATCTTGATTACTCACTTTTTTTTTTGCAGCATCTTAAATATTTTATACTTGAGGTCAGTGCTTCACTCTCATCCTTCTCCTACCTCCACCAACACTTTGCTTTTTCTTCAGGGAATTTTACCTTGTTCATTGTCCTTCTTCACTGCATTCAGAGTGGGCACTGATAAGATAGATTCTCTTTCTTTGCAGCTAAACCACCTTCTGGAGGTTCAAAGATCTATAAGTGTTTTAGTGCAGAACAGCCTAATGTTTGACCAGCCATGTTGTCCATCATTTGGTAGCATAATTCCCTCAAAAATCTTGTCAAATTTCAGATCTATTTTCTTTCAGTCCTATAAGGTAGTAGCCAACAGTCTCATGTAAAAGTTTTAAACATGAAAAGTTTAGTCTTTTATTTTCTGTCCCCTGTGCTCTGTCCACCTCCACACTGGTCTTTTTCTGAAAGGTACGCAAGGCCATTAGCAAACAGACTTGGGTGGGAAGGAAATATTCTTAGTCATTTGTGCCATAGTGTCCCCTCCTGTCACCTGGCAGAGGGCACTTACTGGGAAGCACTTGAGAAAATCTTGGGTTATGTGCTTGTCTCCTGCTAAGGTTTCTTCTTCAGAACCACCAGAGTAGCCATGCTATTGCCTTTACAACCCTGTGAGGCTCCACATATCTGGACTCTGCCCCAAGCCAATAAAAAAGTCAAAAAAAATTAAAAGTATCTTCCTAAACAGAGCTTAATTCCTTTCTGTCTCTACTTTTAAGTAGCCTGACTCTTTCTAGAGCTCAGCTTACTCTTGTAGGGCTTTGTTGAAAATGTCAAGAATTAGACAACATACAGTAATATTCTAGAAAAGTTTAACACTTCCCTATGGTAGGCTCAGTTAGCAAGGGTTTTTATTTCCATACATTGTGATAGCCAGAAAAGCGGCTCCCAATGATGTCCATGTCCTAATCCCCAGAACCTTGAGTATGTTACCTCACGTGGCAAAGAGAAATTAAGGTAGCAGATAGAATTAAGGTCAATAATTAGCTGATCTTAAGAGAGGAAGTTCATCCTGGACCACAAGAGCTCTTAAATATAGATGAAAGTGGCAAGAGGAGGGTCAGAGTGATTTGATGTAAGAAGGACTTGACCTGCTGATCCTGGCTTCAAAAATGGAGGAAGGGACTGTGAGCCAAGGCATGCAAGCAGCCTCTAGAAACTGGAAAAGGCAAGGAAATGGAGTCCCTCCTAGAGTCTAGAGAACAAAACACAACCATGCCCATCCCTTGATTTTAGCCCAGCAAGTCCCATTTCAGATTTCTGACCTCCAGAACTGTGTAATAATAAATTTGTGTTGATTTAAGCCATTAAATATGTGATGATTTTTGTATAGCAGCCATAGGAAAATGAAGCATTTTTTAAATGTATACAAAATTTTTATTGGAATATAATTGCTTCACAATTCTGTTTCTGCTACACAATAATGTAAACCAGCCTATATACACATATATCCCTTTCCTCTTGACCTTCCCTCCCTGTCCCCCATCAATTAAGCTTTTTTAAAAAGTGTTTTACTATTAGGTTTCTTGCCTCAATTTTTTACACTCTCACTACCCACTGCTTAACCACTGTTGTTTTTCAGTCACTAAATCGTGTCCAACTCTGCGACCCAATGGACTGCAGTGTGCCAGGCTTCCCTATCCTTCACTATCTCCTGGAGTTCCCTCGGACTCATGTCCATTGAGTCTGCAATGCCATTCAACTATCTCATCCTCTATCACCACCTTTTCTTCCTGCCCTCAATCTTTCCTAGTATCAGGGTCTTTTCCAACGAGTCAGTCCTTCATATCAGGTGGCCAAAGTATTGGGGCTTCAACTTCAGCATCAGTCCTTCCAATGAATATTCACGATAGAATTCCTTTAGATTTGACTGGTTTGAGCTCGTTGCTGCCTAAGGAACTCTCAAGAGTCTTCTCCAACACCACAATTCAAAAGCATCCATTCTTTGGCACTCAGCCTTCTTTATGGTTCAACTCTCACATTAACCAAATGTAATATGTATTCAGTTGTGTTAAATCATTATCCTATTCCTAGGTACCAAATCCTGTATTCATAAGTACATTGCTTCATAGCTTGGACAAGACCTAAAATTACTGTGACTTAAACAAGATAGAGCTTGTTTCTGTTTTACCTAGGTTGCATGAGAAGCATATCAGAGCTGTTATGGCTGCTCCATGGATTAGTTATGCAGAGTTTTCCCTTGTTCCTCTGCTATTCCCAGGCATTGTTTCCATTCACATGGATGGAGGAGAGTCATCATCAAATTTTAGTTCCCGAGATGAAGAAACAGAAAATAAAGAACACACACCTTTTCTTTAGGGCCACAACTTGGAAGTTGCATGCATCATAACATTCATGTACTATTGGTCTGAAATTAGTCACATGACATATAAGTGCATATACGTGCAAGGGAGGACAGCAAAAGCAGTCTTTACTTTAGCAGCCACGTGCTCAAGTAACACTTGAGGATTCTGTTATTAATGCTAAAGAAAAAGGGAGATAACAAAAGTATTAATTCCTTCTACACATAGGAAGTGGCATCACATTTTACAAAGAAAGGATTGATTTCAACTTGAATTACAAGTAGGGAAAAAAAAAGAAAAACTAGCTTTAAAAACTTTTCTCATGGGCACTGGGGCAACAGAAATTCATCCCAGAATCAGCATCACTGCAAAGATAGTGGGAGTATAGCATGTTCAAACCAGACGATAACTTCAAAGCATTGATCTAAGCATTCAGATCAAGCAGAATTCATGTAAAGTCTCAGTGAAAAGCTTCTACACCAACAAGCTGGCATCCCAGGGCAGACCTTGTGATAGGAGAACAAGGTGGAACTCAGAAAGGAGGCTCCAGAGAAGACCAGCCTTTAGTTATTATAAACCTTCTGGAGAGAAGAAACCAGAGACTAATGCCAGAACCCACTGTGTATCGTTTAGGGATTAAACTGTGAATGGTTTTCATCTTGGAGAACAGATTTAGTCATTCTCAACAAACCTTTTTTGAGAAAATTTTATGGATATTATCATACATAGATACTTTGTTAGATGGCACCTGTTAGAGACAGTTGTTCCGAGAGGAAAAAAAAAAAAAACCCAGGTAGGCAGCTCCCCTCAAGCATTCTGATCAACTATGTTACACAGTTAGCTTAACCTTTCCGAATCACTAAACAGCAGTGAAGTGCCCTGGCAGTTTAGGTCACTGTGCTTTTTAACTCACAGAAATTCTGACATTTGTGTTAAATATCATTTGTTATTTGCTCATTGTTCAAAGAAATATCAACAATTCAAAAACATTTCAATGTCTTAGCACTTAGAACTTTTATCATCTTTGTTGGCCAATTGTATATTAGCTAATACAGGTGCCCAGAGATAGTGCCCAGTGAATTTTCATAGTAAATGGTTACTTATGGACAGAGTCACACCTGGAGTTTCAGTCTTCTGACTCTTGTTGAAAGAAAGGGTCAGTCGCTCAGTTTGGAACTCTTTGTGACCCCATGGACTGTAGCCCACCAGGCTCCTCTGTCCATGGGATTCTTTGTCCATGGGATTCTCCAGGCAAGTGGGTTGCCATTCCCTTCTCCAAGGAATCTTCCCAACTCAGAGATCAAACCCAGCTCTTTGGCATTGCAGGCAAATTCTTTACCATCTGAGCCACTAAGACTGACTCTAACTTCACTGTTATATTCTTCATGTTATGCTTGCTTTTCTAGCTGATCCTTCCCTCTTCATTCTAAATTTTTTAATCACCCAGGTAATACATGTGTTTATTATTTTTAAAAACATTACAGTATAGATAAACTTCATGCATTATTCATTTTAGTTATTTACTCTTGTCCTCTGAAATAGTCACCCTTATGAATTGAGTATCCATGCCCTTTAATATGTATACACGTATGTTTGTTTGTGTTTTTCATAGAAAACATAGGATATTGCTTGTCAGTTTTGCTTTATTGCATGGATTAGATCATACTATACTTATCATTCTGCAGTTAGCTCTTATTCACTCAACAGTATATTTTTATGATAAATCCATACTGATACACAGGTCCAATTTTTTGCTTTTATTTAATGTATGGTATTCTGCCATCCAAATAGACCATATTTAATTTACATTATTTATCCATTCTCTTTTTGGCCCCATTTCTCTTTTGGTACATATTTTATTTATTTCCAGTATTCATTAATAAAGGTGACTAATTATGCATTTGATATTCAAGATTTTTCTAATTACACTAAAGCTTCTGAAACGGGATTGCTATTGTTTGAATGTTTAAACCCCACCCCCTCCAAATTCATATGGCGAAATTCTAACCCCCAAAGATGATGGTTATTAGGAAGGAAGGCCTTTTGGAGATGCTTAGGTCCTGAGGGTGGCACCCTCACAGATGGAATTAAAGTGGTAAAGAATCCACTGCCGTTGCAGGAGACTCTGGAAACACGGGTTCAATTCCTGGGTCAGGAAGATCCCCTGGAGGAGGAAATGGTAAACCACTCCAGTATTCTTGCCTAGGAAAGTCCATGGACAGAAAAGCCAGGCAGGCTACAGTCCACAGGGTGGCAAAGAATCAGACACAACTGAGCACAAGTATGCACATACACACCCTTATACAAGAGGCTCAGACAGTTCCCTCGACCATCCACCAAGTAAGGACATGGGGAAAAATTGCTGGCTCTGAACCAGGAACATGACCATGCCAGCACCTTGATCTTAAACTTTCCAGCCTACAAATTGTGAAAAGTAAATTTATCTTGTTTATAAGCTATATTTTGTTATAGAAGACCAAACAGACTGTGATATTTTGTACAGCAGCCCAAACAGACTAAGACAGAGATAAACAGCCAATTAAAATTGTGATCCATAGAAGAAGACGATTTGAATTTTAATTACTTGGTTTTACATTAAACATATGAGGAATCTTAGAATCACAAATCATTAAAATTAGAAGAAACATCCAAAATCAAGTTTTCCCTCTTCCTATTTTAAATGCAATATTAGGTGTGAAGAATTTAGTGATCCCCACCCCCAAATTACAGAGAAGGCAATGGCACCCCACTCCAGTACTCTTGCCTGGAAAATCCCATGGACAGAGGAGCCTGGTAGGCTGCAGTCCATGAGGTCGCGAAGAGTCGGACACGACTGAGCGACTTCACTTTCACTTTTCACTTTCACCCTTTGGAGAAGGAAATGGCAATCCACTCCAGTGTTCTTGCCTGGAGAATCCCAGGGACAGGGGAGCCTAGTGGGCTGCCATCTATGGGGTTGCACAGAATCGGACAGGACTGAAGCAACTTAGCAACCCCCAAATTGACCATTGGTGGTGTGTGCCCTCAATTCATCTCTGTTTTGTGGGCTGTTTTCCTCACCATGTTCCCGGTTAGAAATCCATGAGTCACCCTTGGCTTTTTCCCTGTGCCTTCCCCTTTTTAAATTTATCATGCCAATTCTGAAAACCCATCAGTTTTCTGGATAAGTTCTAGAATTCTGTCTTCCATTATAGTCCACTCAGGACTACTTCTCTGTGATAGCAAAAACCAATTCTACTTTGTCTTGACAGATAAGAATGCTCTATGATACTATTATCTTCTCAGATGAATCTTCACAATTACCAGTACAACCCCAGGATCTTTCTCAACATTGTTCTATAAAAAATCAAATTAGCAAGTGTGATGAAACCTATTTTTTATCTTTAATGTGAAGTTTTGGCTGTCTCGAGGCCAGTCACTCATGGTTCCCTGCAGATGGTGGTTTGTGGTTTATAAATATCACTTAGCTTGGGCCTTTGCTTCATTTTTATTATCCTTTTCTAGCATATACTGCCCCACGAACTTGAATTATTCGAATCCTACCCATCCCCAGGATCTAGTTCAATCCCCTTCTCTCTTTGCAGCCTGCCTCAACTATTCTGGCCCCAAATGCCCTCTTTTCTCTTCATTCCTAAATTACTTACCTTATCCTGGTGTATAAATAACTCATACATCTCACTCTTCTCCAAGAAGGTCTGACAATAAAGGCCATGACCTTCGTTTTGCTGTCTCCTACGTAACATCCACTGTACTACAGACAACCTATGGAATCCAGTGACTTATTACATGAGCCAATGACAATTGGGTTGAGAAGGCATTAAGTGTAATGTCTTCCATTTGGAAATGTGTGCAAAGGACAGAAAATAATCTGTCAAAAATTAGTACCATATCCTGGCAAGTGACTTTGGCATTTTGAAAAATGCACTATTTAAAATAATTTCCTTTCCTCATAACAAAAGTAAAATATGTTCATTGTAGATTTTTTGGAAGGTACACAGGAAAAATAAAAGTAATTTCTAATTCCATCACCTGGAGGTAACTTCTGAGCATATTAAATTCTGCCTTTTTTCAAGGTTATGCATCTGTATATTTAGTTTTTTAGTTTTAAAACAGTCCAGAAAATTCAGCGAATACAGTTTTGAGTCTTACTCTTTGCAGTTAATATTAACGTTGACCCTTGGAGAGCATGGATTTGAGCCTCATGGGTCNGATTCATGGGGTCGCAAAGAGTCAGACATAACTGAGTGACTGAACTGAACTGAATTGAACTGATGTTTTCTTCTAGAAGTTTTATGACTTCTCGTCTCATATTTCAGTTTTAAATAAGCTTTTAGTTTATTTTTGTATATAGTGTAACAATCTAGTCAGTTTGTGTGTAGCTATCCTATTTTCCCAACACCATTTATTGAAGAGACTGTCTTTTCCCCATTGTATATCTTGCTTTCTTTGTAATAGATTGATTGACCATAAAAGCATGGGTTTATTTTTAGACATTCAATTCTGTTCCATTGATGTATGAATCTTTTTTTTTAATGCCATTACTATACAGTTTTGGTTACTATAGCTTTATAGTATAGTTTGAAATCAGGGAGTATGATACCTCTAGCTTTTTTCTTCTTTATCAAGGTTGCTTTGGCTGTTGATAGTCTTTCATGGTTCCATACAAATGAACCAAAGAATGTAGGTAGGCGTTAGAAGCTGGCAAAAGCAGCTAATGCCTCTAGCCTGAGCCTCCAGAAGGAATCTGCCTTGTGACATCTTGACATGAGCCATTGTAGCCTCATTTTGGACTTTTGATCATCAGAAATATAAAATAATAAATTTATCTTGTTTTAAGCCACTAAGTTTGTAGCAGTTTGTTACAGCAACAAAAGGAAACTAGTACAATCATCAACCAGTCTCAAAATTTATAAATCTGAAGTTTAAGTCTTCTTCCTCTTTCATTCTCTACTTCTGATCACCTACTATAATTCTGGTTATTCTGTTTAGTAATATCTCTTCTTTTCCCATTGCTATTGTTTTAAGACCTCATTAAAATTTACCTGGACAGTTATGATAACAAAAGGTGGCTAGGGGCTGTGTGTGTGGGGTGGTGGTGGTAGAGCAGAATTAGTTCTTCCTCCAAAATTATTATAAATACACAAATAATCTTAGTTAGCATACTGGGCATGCTATGCAAATTCAGCTTCAAGCAACTCCTCTGACCACCTGCCTCTTTTAAATCAGATGTGTCCCTCAACCTTTTCTACATAGAAATTCTGAAACTGCTGATGAGCAGTCTACTACTAACTGGTCTGTCAGCTCCAGCTGCAGCCTTTCTTCCCACAGTCCAGTCTTCAGATGAGAGCTGGTTAATCTTTTCATACTGCAATTCTGATCTTCACTGACTGGGCATCACCCATGGTGTAAATTTTAGATTTCTTAGTATGGCCTACAAAATCTTTCATAGTTTCACTTTTAGGCCTTATTGCTCACTATTACTTGATTTCCATCTCATTCTCTAGCAGTTGCTGAGTTGCCTGTAGTCAATGGATAAAATGTGTTTGTGTCTCTCTTGGCTTTAGTCAGCCTCTCTCTTCCTAGATTACATTTCTTCAAGGGAAAAACAGGGAAGACTCCATTTTATCTTTGAAAAATCAGTTTAAGACATCACTTCCAAAGAGCCTTCTAGATATCTGCTTCTCCCCAATAGTGTTAACAATGTCCTATATTCTTTCTATCTGTACATACTTCTGTTTCTGAATTTATAGTGTAATTATTCTTTTCATGGCCTGCTTACTAGTCTGTAAGCTCTCCAAAATTAGGAAATATATCTACTTTGTTTTTGTATCCTCAACAAATAACACAATGCCTAGTACTTAGAAAATGCTAAATACTTGCTATTATTTTAACTGAATGATATTATCTCTCTTTAACCACTTACAGTCTGTCATACAATAACATTTATTTTTGCTATAATAAATAAGCAAAAATGAACAAATTTAAGTTCCTTTCCTTCACTAATTCTGTCTCTTTTTTTCCTCCAGGGTCCTATTTATACACTTTATGATTGTATTAGGGAAATTATCAAACTGGAGTATATAAAAGGGGAGGTGACCAAAGAGTGATGCTGTTATGGAAATAAACAACAGATAGTAGGAAAATTAAGATATTCTTTATGGGGTCATAATAACTATGTTCAAATATTTGAGAGGTTTTCATATAGGAGACAGAGGGTAGACTTTGTCCTTTATATTTCTGGGGGCAGAGTTGGAAAAATGGAGATAGAATTCAGTGCATTATGAGAAGGAAGAATATAAACACTGTATAAAAATTCACTTTTCATCAAATGCAATCTTGATTAATCACTTGCTATGTATCTGGATAGTTCTAGACACTGAGGATTCACTATTGAAGAAGTGGTCACACTTCCTCCTTTCTTGGAGTGCATGCATATATATATATATATATATATACTGCCACACTACATGGCATGTGGGATCTTAGTCCCTCAACCAGGGATCACACTTGCACCCCTGCATTTGAAGCACAGAGTCTTAACCACTGGACCACCTGGGAAGTTCTTCCTGGAGCTTACTTTTAGCAAGAGTATATAGTGGACAACCAATGCATGGTTGGAATATAGCGTTCAAGGAAGAGTGACATAAGAATAGGTTTGGGGGGTTGGATTTGAGGATAGGTTGTATGGGAATTTTTAAAAATTGATATTGATTTTGAATTTTTTTCTACTGGTAGTGGGAAAATTTTGGATGATTTTAAACATGGGTGGTATGGCTTATTTTACATTTTTAAAAGTTCACTCAGGCTATTGCCTCAAGAATGGATTGTAAGAAGGAAGAATGGAAGCTGGAAGATTTCTAGTAGGAATCTTTTGGAGTTATCTAGGTAAGAAGTAATGGTGGCTTCACCTAGGTTAGGAATGGAGGAGATGAAAAGTATAACTAATTGGGATATGTTTTAGAGATAAAGTCAAAAAGATTTGCTGATGTGTTGTGAAAGAAAGAGAAGAATAAGTCCTGGATTTCTGACCTGAGCAACAGAGGCTGTTAATCTAGTGGAGAATTCAAGAGAAGGAGCAAGTTAGCAGGCAGAGGGTAACTTAGATCGAACTCTCTTTTGTTTCTGTTAAATTTTAGATCTTGAGCCAACAGCCTAATGTAAGAGGAGTCTGGGGCTCAGAGGAGAGATCAGGGCTGGAGATAAAGATTTAGGAGTCATTGACATATGATCATATTTAAAGTCGTGGGACTGGGTAAAATCTTTGAGAGGGAAGTGGATGGCTAGGACAGAGAAGGGTCCCTGGTAAAGGAATGGTTTATCTCAGGAAATAGTTAACTCACTACCACTAGCATTGTTCAAGCAGAGACCAGATGAGCAGCAACCAGAGATACATTATGGGAGTTGTTGTCCAGGAAGAGGGGCTGGGGGAGGTTTGTTAATGAATTCTTAGGTTCCATTTGAATTTAAAGTTCTGTGACTCTGAAAGATCCAAAAAGCTGTGGTACATAGAATTGGTCTGTAAGATGTTTTACCTTGAGGATGCATCTAAGTCAAAATATATGAATCTTAAAACAATTTATCAAAACAGTTGTTAATGGCACACTCTTATGTCCCACTGTATATTTCTTTTTCATTTTCTGTTCTTTCTTTTCAGTTTTCCCTTGCCCCTCCACTCCCCCATTAACCTTTGTAAAAGATTTAATCCTCTCTTCCTCTGTTTCAGTTCATTTTTCTTTCCTATGGGCCTGTCAGGGATACACAAAGGCATTACTTAGTCAGATTAGTGATACTCATTGTTAGAAGCTGTTGATCTCTGCTATAGTTACATGTATAATGGCCCTTAAAACAATGAAAAAGTGCTATTTGGGAGTTTTATTTATTGATATTGTGGAATTCAGCTCTCAGTTTTTGTACTTGGGTTATTATTGGTTATTATTAAGGAAAGTAATCTAGTGGTTCTCTAACACCACATAGGATCACATAAAACACCATCAGGAAAACAACACTGTTTCAGGAAGAATTGAAATTGGTTTGGTCTTAAACTGATCTTATCTGTCTTATTTTTCATTACATATGTAGTTCTATCATTGTGGTAAGTACAATGCCTCGTATATAGTAAGGTGATAAATATTTTGTTGAATGAGCGAACATATGCACATTTATTCTGTTCATTAGATATTCAAATGAATATCTAAAACCAAAAAGCAAATTGGAGTTAGTGCAAACTAAGTAACTTTAAAATCTGTGTATTACAGACTACAAAGAGGTCATGTTAGATATTTTATTCTGATAAGATCCTCAGTAATATTCATTAGCTAGATTGCCATGTTTGGATTATATGAAAATGTGATTCCACAGCAGATTGAATCAGGTATTTGACTTTCATTGTAGTCAACTCTGGCGAATTTGATGTCAAATTTGCCAAAGATATTAACATAAAAAGAGAATCATAATGTTTAATAAGTATTACTAAGTGAATATATGTTTATATTCTGAATTATACTTTGGAAGTCAGTTTAGATACATGATATCTTAGGTAAACATTCTCAGTATTCTCAAAAAGAAGAGATCACAGCATTACAAAAGCAATGTCTTTGACTAGTTACAGAAATCCAGATTGTCTAATGTATTATCTTGAGTACTAACATGTAAGATCTATAGAGCAAACCACTATTAATTTATTGACACATAATAATGTACATATAGGCAAAATTCTATTGAATAAATAATGAAGGAATGAACAAATGAATGGACAATCAAGTCAGGATCCCTTATATAGTCACTAAGCATATACATTTTTGAAAAAAAGTAGTATAATCCCTTAAAGATAAATTTCCTCCTTTTATGTTGAAAACATAGGAGATTATTACCTCCATATCAGTGCCAGATTAAAACTTCTGTCTTGAACATAATCTTTTGTCTTCTTGAGAAGCAGCTCCACAAAGTCGGGATTACCTTTTCTGGCAAAAACCCAGTACAGAATTGTATTCACACATATTTCAGTAAATTCAAGGTTAAAATTTAGTTCAAAATGGCATCTTGATTTTTCCACAAATGCAATATAATCTGAGAGTAGTATGTCAAATCCTTCCAAGTCAATGTACCTCAGAATTTTCGCCAGTGTTCTATAAACCCTGGACTCATAGCAGTGGTATCCCCACTGATGCAAAGACTGCAAGGATGGTCTTTTAAAAACTTTGTCAATGAGACTACAGAATATATTGCTTCGTGGGCAAGAAGTCTTACAGCATAATTTAGAAGATTTACTCATTGCTATTTAAGGCAATGATATAGAAATAAAATCACAGGAAGTAATACTGTAACCCTTCAGTTACATATTTTGGTAGTATGGTAGGCTTTACTTCACAAACAGGAAGTGCCCTTTAAACTGTAGCCAGAAAAAAAATCATGTGAAATATTACCATCAAGTACTGGATGACATCACAATAGATGGAGATCTGTCATCAGTACATGTCAGAAATTTGGGATATTAAATGTAACTGATGACTTTTGAGAAAGACATATTGGACAGAAGTGGTATGTGGGAGAGATAAGATATGATCTTTTTAACTTTCTAAGAATTCACTTAAGCTAATAGTATGTTTATCAAGTGCTAAAACCCACAGTCTACACATGAGACACAATATTATTAATTATCAGATTGATTATTCTGTTTAGGCTATAATCTGACAGTGATAGAATGAAAAAGTTCAGTACTATTGTTCTCATTTTCTGCATGAAGACTGCATATTCTCACTTAATCTTCATGGAATATTTTCCCTATTTTATAATTGAGAAAACTAAAGCTAAAATTGTGCAGTAGATTGAGTATTCTTTGGCCTTGCCTTTCTTTGGGATTAGAATGAAAACTGACCTTTTCCAGTCCTGTGGCCACTGCTGAGTTTTCCAAATTTGCTGGCGTATTGAGTGCAGCACTTTCACAGCATCATCTTTNGAAGAGTTGACTCATTGGAAAAGACTTTGATGCTGGGAGGGATTGGGGGCAGGAGAAGGGGACTACAGATGATGAGATGGCTGGATGGTATCACCGACTCGATGGACATGAGTTTGAGTGAATTCCGGGAGATGGTGACGGACAGGGAGGCCTGGCGTGCTGCAATTAATGGGGTCACAAAGAGTCGACACGAGTGAGTGACTGAACTGTACTGACGGCTAAAATAGTTTAAGAGATCTGCCAATAGGTACTGTATTCTCAGAGCAAAAATATGTCATACAATATTAAACAAAATTTGGAAACTTTGTTTTAGAATTAAGTTTTCTAGAGGTCATTCCTCTATATATTATGTAGAATATATACAGTTAGGGGGCATTAAAAGTACTTCAGGCTTATTTTGGCATCCTTGTCTCAGTAAAGCATAAATATGTTAAGACTGTTTTGTCATTATTTAGCAGTTAATGCTTCAGCCACCTTTCTGTTAAATTTAACAAACTTGGATGTATTTTTAACAATTTTAAGGGTACTTAAGTGTTTTTCTTTGGCATATTTTTCTTTATATAACATGAATGATGTCTCTTTAGTGAAGGGAATTATAACTTTAGCCTTACTATTATAATATACTTCCACTAATATTGTATTTTGTAAAATCCAAACTCTCTTTAGCATAAAAACCTGATAACTATTATCATCTTTCTAAAGACCAAGAGTTGTGTTGTTTTCCTCTACTTTCTCTTTCTTCTTTTTCCTATTTCAAAAAATACATTTTTAACTGAACTATTTTGATTTCTTAGTAATACTACAGATAAAGATTATAGTAACTAAAAATTAAAACATTATAGAGCCAGTGAAAGTCCTTCAAGATAAACATTAGCTGTTTTATATAGAGCTGTTTAAATATTTTTATGCTTATGTATAGAAATAGAAGTATTATTATATACTTTGTTTTTATATGGGAAATATTATGTATAACTGGTTCTATGAGCTGATTTTTATTTATATAACAATATATCTCAGGTACCTTTGTAGGACCATATATAATAGTTAACTTTTATGTTCTTCTTACAAGTATTAGGTACTATTTTAAATACTGTCTATATTAACTCCTTTAATCCTTCCAGTAACTGCATTTCATAGATAAGGAAGCTGAGATATAGCGCTTAAGTGACTTATCCACGATGTTATGTCTAGTATGTAGTAAATCTGGAATTTGAACCCAGGCAGGATGGGAATGGGCTCCCCTGGTGACTCAGATGGTAAAGAATCTGCCTGCAATGCAGGAGACATGGATTCGATCCCTGGGTCAGGAAGATCCCCTGAAGAAGGGAATGGCCTCCTATTCCAGTATTCTTACCTGGAAAATCCCTAGGACAGAGGAGCCTGGCAGGTTATGGTCCATGGGGTGGCAAAGAGTCAGACATGACTGAGCCACTAATAACTTTTCACTTTCACGATGGGAATAGGGGCTTCACTTCTTCTTTCTCCTGCTTCTCCAAAAAAGAGAACTTCCTTTCCATTTTCATGGCTGATTCATGAACAGAAGTCAAGAAACAAGAGCTCTGTAGTTATATCTCAAAAAATATCAATAAATAGTTGGTATATTGATCCTGCTTTGTAAAAAGTGTTATTATTAAAGAAGTAANATAACTTTTCACTTTCACGATGGGAATAGGGGCTTCACTTCTTCTTTCTCCTGCTTCTCCAAAAAAGAGAACTTCCTTTCCATTTTCATGGCTGATTCATGAACAGAAGTCAAGAAACAAGAGCTCTGTAGTTATATCTCAAAAAATATCAATAAATAGTTGGTATATTGATCCTGCTTTGTAAAAAGTGTTATTATTAAAGAAGTAATGGGTCAGGAAGATTCCCTGGAGAAGGGAATGGCTACCCACTCCAGTATTCTTGCCTGGAGAATTCCATGAACAGAGGAGCCTGGCGAGCTACGGTCTATGCGGTCACAAAAGAGTTAGGCACAACTTAGTGACTAAGGAAGGAATAATGTATATCTCTGCATGTATAAATTTTGAGTGGTTTCTTTATAATTTTGTTTATGGTTTGAATGTCTGATTATGTTTTTTATAAATAAAAAGTAGTAAAATCATTTTCATTTTGAATATAATAACCAGACATATCAAGTCAAAATTGATGTTACATTAGTTTAAAAAGATGTTTAATTATAGCCACTATTAATGGTAAACATCACAGGTTCAGTGCACAATCTGCTGATTAATAGTAATATTAATAAATAGTATTTATTGAGTTCTTATGTACTTAGACTATACAAGTGCTTTACATGCATTTTCCGTTTAATCTTCCTAGTTTTCTATTATTTAATCTCTATTTTATGGTAGAGGAACCTTTGATTTAGATTGGTTAAGCTACTTGCCAGAGTCATGCAGTTACTGAGTAGCAATGCTTTGAACCAAAAATGAGTCCACAGTCCATATCCTTTGTCTCTGTGCTCAGCTGCCTTCAGACTTGAGTATAACGTCCGTGCCAGAGAATAGCTTATATGTTCTCATTTTTGTGGAAAATCCCTCAATAGAATCATTAGAAGTCAATGACACTGAAAATATGTTCAGAAGGTTTTATAAATGTCCCAATTTAAAGGAAAATGTTCCATATGTTATGCACTAATGATTGAAAAATTGTGAGTTTCAAATAAATATCTTACATAGTACCCTAGACTTAGATTGCAAGTTGACCTCTCTGTGTTGTGAATAGGCCAAAAGCTCATAAGTCTCAAATGCTACCTAAAACTCCTACTCTGTTTTTCCTTTCAATTTGTACACTTCAGGGCTAGATGTTATCTAGAAGGCTTGGACTTGAAACTGTTATCACTCATTAATCCTTTAAATAAACTCATTTTTATTAGAGGCCAAGCCTTTAATCTGGCTAGGCTGAAGGCAGCTATATTTTGTTACCTGGGAAGCTTATCTAGAAAATTTTAGAACTATAAATTAAGAATTGGCAAAGTACAGAAAATGTAACACAACAGTACTGGATAGCCGAGAGATGACTAAGGAGAGGTACCAAGGACAGACTTGGCCTGCTAAACAGTTTCACCAGAAATAAGTTCTACAGGTAAGTCATAGGTTCCCCCTGCAGTGGAAGGGCATGAATCAGGTCTTCTGCTTTGTAGGCAGATTCTTCACTGTCTGAGCCCCAAACCAGGGATCAAGCTAGTGTCCTACCACCAGATTCTTATCTGTCATTCTTCTGTTCAGCTATGCAAGGCTCTTTCAGATGAACATATCTAATCTAATTAACGTATTTCATAGTACATTAAAATCAAAAGTATACTAAACTCCAGACTTTACATTTTTGGGTGGAAATCACATGAGCTTATATTCCTAAGAATATAAGTAAGGGTCTTAACTTCCCCTTCTGCAATGGAATGTCGCCTCTGACACTGCTGTGTCTTTTTAAGTTTGTGTGTTTTCCTAGAACTTGTTCATCTTACTATGCCAAAGCCTTTGACTGTGTAGATCACAATAAACTGTGGAAAATTCTGAAACAGATGGGAATACTAGACTACCTGACCTGCCTCTTGAGAAATTTGTATACAGGTCAGGAAGCAACAGTAGAACTGGACATAGACATAGGTTCCTAATAGGAAAAAGAGTACGTCAAGGCTGTATATTGTCACCCTGCTTATTTAACTTATATTCAGAGTACATCATGAGAAAAGCTGGGCTGGCACACAAGCTGAAATCAAGATTTCTGGGAGAAATATCAGTCAACTCAGAGATGCAGATGACACCACCCTTAAGGCAGAAAGTGAAGAACTAAAGAGCCTCTTGATGAAAGTGAAAGAGGAGAATGAAAAAGTTGGCTTAGAGCTCAACATCAGAAAACGAAGATCATGGCATCTGGTCCCATCACTTCATGGCAAACAGATGGAGAAACAGTGTCAGACTTTATTTTGGGAGGTTCCAAAATCACTGCATATGGTGATTGCAGCCATGAAGTTATAAGACGCTTACTCCTTGGAAGAAAAGTTATGACCAACCTAGATAGCATATTCAAAAGCAGAGACATTACTTTGCCAACAGAGGTCCGTCTAGTCAAGGCTATGGTTTTTCCAGTGATCATGTATGGGTGTGAGAGTTGGACTATGAAGAAAGCTGAGCGCCGAAGAATCGATGCTTTTGAACTGTGGTGTTGGAGAAGACTCTTGCTAGTCCCTTGGACTTCAGGGAGATCCAACCAGTCCATTCTGAAGGAGATCAGCCCTGGGATTTCTTTGGAANGAAGATCATGGCATCTGGTCCCATCACTTCATGGCAAACAGATGGAGAAACAGTGTCAGACTTTATTTTGGGAGGTTCCAAAATCACTGCATATGGTGATTGCAGCCATGAAGTTATAAGTCGCTTACTCCTTGGAAGAAAAGTTATGACCAACCTAGATAGCATATTCAAAAGCAGAGACATTACTTTGCCAACAGAGGTCCGTCTAGTCAAGGCTATGGTTTTTCCAGTGATCATGTATGGGTGTGAGAGTTGGACTATGAAGAAAGCTGAGCACCGAAGAATCGATGCTTTTGAACTGTGGTGTTGGAGAAGACTCTTGAGAGTCCCTTGGACTTCAGGGAGATCCAACCAGTCCATTCTGAAGGAGATCAGCCCTGGGATTTCTTTGGAAGGAATGATGCTAAAGCTGAAACTCCAGTATTTTGGCCACCTCATGTGAAGAGTTGACTCATTGGAAAAGACTCTGATGGTGGGAAGGATTGGGGGCAGGAGAGAAGGGGATGACAGAGGATGAGATGGCTGGAGGGCATCACCGACTCGATGGACTTGAGTTTGAGTGACCTCCAGGCGATAGTGATGGACAGGGAGGCCTGGTGTGCTGTGATTCATGGTGTCCCAAATAGTCAGACATGACCAGCGACTGAACTGAACTGAGCTGAACTGAACTGAGCTACTGAACTGATTTATCTTGCAACTGAAAGTTTATTCTTACTTATCTTATAACTGAAAGTTTGTACCTTTTGACTGCCTTTATCCAATTCCTTATTCTCCTGCCTACTGCGTCTAGCAACTACAAATGTGCCCTTTTTTCTTGTTTGTTTTTGAAGTATAATTGACCCACAACAGTATGCTAGCTCATGTTACATAAAATAGTGATTCAGTATTTCAGTATGTTTCAAAATGATCACCACAATAAATCTAGTTTTGATCTGTTACCATTAACACATACAACATAGTTATTGATTATATTCCTCATACTGTGTATTTCATACCCATGATTCAGTTATTTTGCAACTAGAAGTTTGTACCTCTTAAGCTCCCTTTCCTATTTCTTTCCTTCTCTCCTGCTGGCAGCAACCTGTTTGTTCTGTATTTGTAACTCTTTCTGTTTTGTTATGTTTGTTCGTTTTGTTTTTTTTTTATATTCCACATGTAAGTGAAATCATACCATATGTCTTTTTCTTCCTGACTTATTTCACTTAGACTAATACCCTCTAGGTTCATCCACACTATGGCAAATGGCAACATTTCATTCTTTTTATGACTGAATAATATTCCATCATGTGTATAATATATAGTATGTGCATGTATGAGTGCTCAGTCATGTGCAACTCTTTGTGATCCCAATGACTGTAGCCCACCTGGGTCCTCTATCCATGGAATTCTCCAGGCAAGAATACTGGAGTGGGTAGCCTTTCCCTTCTCCAGGTGCTCTTCCTGACCCAGGAATCAAAACAGGCAGATCTTTACTGTCTGAGTCACCGAGGAAGCCCATTATATATATATATATATATATATGTATATAAAGATAGTAACTCTTTTATTTAGTTTTGGCTGTGCTATGTCTTCATTTTATTTTGTTATATATATATTTTTTATTTTGATATATTAAGATAGTAACTTTTATTTAGTTTTTTGGCTGTGCTATGTCTTCATTGCTGCATGCTGCACTGAGTAGGGGCTACTTTCTAGTTTCAGTGTGTGGGCTTCTCATCGTGTGGCTTTTCTTGTTGTGGAGAACAGACTCTAGGGCAAGTGGACTTCCGTAGTTGTGGTACTCAGGCTCAGTAGTTGTGATGCATGGGCTTCATTGCCCTGTGGCATGTGGGATCTTCCTAAACCAGGGATTGAACCCATGTCCCCCACCAGGGAAGTCCAGAACTGGCATTTGATAAGGGATTGCATTGAAGCAAGAGATTGCTTCTGTTGGTATGGATATTTTCACAATATTAGGTCTTCCAATCCATGAACACAGATGTCTTTCCATTTGTTTGTGTCATTTTAAATTTCTTTCAGTAGCGTTTTATAGTTTTCAGTGTACAAGTCTTTCACCTTCTTGATTAAATTAATTCCTAAGTATTTTATTCTTTTTAATGACATATTTAAATGAAATTGTTTTCTTAATTTCCTTTTCAGATTTTTTTACTGTTAATATATGAAAATACTGTTGACTTTTGTATATTGATTTTGTATCCATCAGCTTTACTGACTTTATTATTTATAACTTTTTTTAATGGAATCTTTTAGGGTTTTCTATATATAAGATTATGTTATCTGAGAGCAGAGATAATTTTACTTCTTTTATAATTGTGATGCCTTTTCTTTTCCTTTCCTAATTGCTCTAGCTGGGACTATATAGCACTATGTTGAATAGTAGTTGTAAACAAGCATTTTTGCCTTGTTCCTGATTTTAGAGGAAAAGCTTTCAGTTTTGTACCATTGACTATGATCATTTCCAATTTGTTGAATGTTTTTATCATGAAAGGTGTTAAATTTTGTCAAATATGACCATGTGACTTTTTGTACTTTGTTTTATTTACGTGATAAATCATATATATATATATATTTATTTAATGTTGAAACATCCTTCTATCCCAGGGATAAGTTCCACTTGGTCATAATCCTTTCAGTGTGCTGTGGACTCAGTTTGATAGTGTTTTGTTGAGGATTTTTACATCTACATTCATCAGAGATATTGGCCTGTAGTCCTATTTCTTGTCTTTGTTTGGCTCTGGTGTCAGGGTAATGTAGACCTCAAAGAATGAGATTGGAAGTGTGCCCTCTGAGACAGACCAGACAGAAACCATCTTTTAGGCAGCCCCTGAAAAGTCAGAATGCTGGACACAGCCTCCAACTTTTCCCATCCCCTAGAAAAGCTGGGGGTTGGGAATTTCCTCCTGATCTTGCTGTGCCTGGGGCAGAGGGGCTCTGTAGAGTGGGTGCCATGAATTTTCTTATTGGATTTTATGCAACTGTTTTCAAGCTTTCCTGTGGTTGCAGGAGCCTCGTAACTGTTTTTTTTTGTTTTCTCAGAAAAGGAATTGATCCATGTACTGTTAATTGTCAGTGTGGGAAAGAAAGTCTTGAAGCTTCCTAGTCTACCATCTTGCTCAAGTCACCCCCTATTTCTGTGATTTATATCAAGCATTTATTAATAAATTAGCATTTTAGAGAATTCAAACATGAGATTATTGGGATCTAGCATTTAACCAGTTGTCAGTTGAGAGCTGATGTTTAAAAGAGAAAAATCTAAGGGACAAATTAATGATCCATTCTCTAGGTTATATTAGTGTTATTTCTAAGTCTTAGATTATTAGGAATTAAAGTTTCCAGATCTTTTGTTAAGCCACTGTTATGTGGCTACTTTTGTTAATGGACACTAAGTAGCATAATGAGCATAATGCTTAAAAACATTATGGTTTTTTTAAATTGAGATATAATTCATTGTCATAATACTCTTTTAAAATATAATGAACAATGTTTTTGGCTAGCTGCTACTGCTGCTGAATCGCTTCAGTCGTGTCCGACTCCGTGCGACCCCATAGATGGCAGCCTATCAGGCTCCTCCGTCCCTGGGATTCTCCAGGCAAGAACACTGGAGTGGGTTGCCATTTCCTTCTCCAATGCATCAGAGTGAAAAGTGAAAGTGAAAGTCGCTCAGTCGTGCTCGACCCTTAGCAACCCCATGGACTGCAGCCCATCAGGCTCCTCCGTCCATGGGACTTTCCAGGCAAGGTTACTGGAGTGGGGTGCCACTGCGTTCTCCGTTGATAGAGTCTAGAGGGTGCTGATTCGACTGAGCTGGGGTTACGGGTAAATTACATCTCTGAGTGAGCATAGAGGAAGTGAGCGTTACTGAAAGTCGTAGGACCGCTTCCGGGGGATCATGAACTCTTTCACAATCTCCTCGGTGACCTCCCTGCACCTGGCCTGGTGCTCGGCAATCAAAGGCTGCAGGACGTCGATGAGCTCCTTCTTGAGCTCGCCAGTGAGCATGGTCCCGCTCGTGTAGTCCTTCCTGATCTGCTGTTTTGTGGCTAGAGTTTTGTAAAAATCCCCAAACTTTTCAGTGGATATTTCTTATATTGTGCTTTTCCCTTCAATTCTCTAAAAAGAAAAGGATATAATACTTATTAATAATTTAATAAAGGTCTGTCTTTAACAAGCTTAGACAATATCCAAGTACAGTTTCTTGCAATAAAGCTGAATAACTTGGAAATATTGGCAGTTGCTAAGAATTACTCTGGGGATCAGAACATTTTTTTTATAGCCTCTGGGTTCCTGTGTTAGTAACAATTGATTTTAAGTGTTAAAATGTCTTTGAGACTGTTATCCCTCTATTTGAATTATTATTTTGCCTCTCTGTTCTATCTTAATATGAATCTTCAGTATGAGCATGCATCATATAGAAGAATTTAAACTTCAGTAAGTCAAAGGAAGTGTGTAGTTTAAATTTTCATTCTTTAAGGTATCATCATTCTTTTGATATTAAGTTCATAAATATCTTTCTTTTTCTTCCTTCTTTTATTCCTCTCTTTCTTTTCTTTCTTTCTTGTTGACTTTTGATAGTCTGATCAATGCAAAATACAAATATGAAGTGAAAAAAGGTTTTCAGTATCAAAGAAGGAAAGTACTTTAAAATAGTGGAAGACCCCTAACTTATTATACATAGCGCTAAGGCTATTGACTTAAACTTGGTTATTTGCTTTTTTCTCAGGTAACTTTCATGACTGACATGTTTCTCCAAATTGAAAATTGAATTAAGGGATAGAAGGTGAAGCCACACAAGTGCCACTGGAAAGTTCTGCTTACATAGGTAGAGATGAAGTAAGTATGTTTCCAATTTTCGGAGAGAGGGATTGTTCATTTTTGGGGAAAACACAATTACATTGAAACTTGAGGCTATTATATACTGTATAATAACTGACATTTATCAATATAATTATATAGGCTCTTTTTGGCAAGTAGGTAATTTATAATTATTTTATACATTTATAATTTGATTATATTAGTTTCTATCAAAGGAAAGATATAAAGGAAAGGAAAATCATCTGTAATTCTACCACTCAGAGATACTCATGGGCATTTACATATCTTCTTTTTTTAAAAAAATTTTTAGTTATTTTTGGTTGCACTGAGTCTTGTGGACTGAGTCTCGCTGCTTGTAGACTTTCTCTAATTGCCATGAGTAGGGGCAACTCTTCATTGTAATGCGGTGATGATCTCATTGCGATGGCTTCTCTTGTTGCAGAGCACAGTCTCTAAGTGCACTGGCTTCAGTAGGTGCAGCTCGCAGGCTCTAGGGCTCAGTCGTTAGGGTGCATGGGCTTAGCTGTTCTGCAGGATGTGGAATCTTCCCACATCAGGGATCAAACCCACATCCCCTGCCTTGGCAGGTGAACCCTTATCCACTCTACCATCAGGGAAGTCCCCAGATAGATATCTTCTTAAATATTAGTATTTTACTATATACGTGTAGTATAAGTGCCTGACAATAAGGTTTTTTTTTCTTTTTTTTATAACCACCTGTCATTAAACTTTGTTATTGTTGTGGCATCTATTCCAAAGACATCCATCTTGAATCAACTTACTGTCAGCTGTATGACACAGCTGCTAGCAAAACAATGTCACCACTTTTCCCTTTCTGCACCCTAATTCCTGCTCTTATGTTATAAATCTCATGAAGAGTCAACCCATAAACCACCAGAGAACCTATCCTCAACACCAATAAAGGCAGAATCCCAGATGGACACTTTCTCCCTCTCTTTCTAAAGCCCACAGCTTCCTTGTGTGGATCCTCAGGTGTGTGCCGTGTACTCTCCAAGAACTGTGAGTAATAAAGCTTGTCTTTTCAAAGTTCCCTGATTGCTGTTGCTGAGGTGTATCTTACAGTTATAATAAGAACCACAAGGCAGGTCTAGGCACAGCATTGGTTCTGGTCGGGGGAAAGTGTTGTGGGGGGGCGGGGCTGCTGGAAGTACTACCGTGCCCCAAGCAATCCTGGCTAATAGCATCACTGTCAGTAAGATGAGACTAACATGAAACCATGTGTATATTTTTGAAACCAGATGTCTTACAAACTCTCTTATTAGTTTTAATCTTTTTACATTTTTACTCTTCTATTTTTTAATTGGATAAGAGTATCATTTGAAAATAAAAATAATTTTGACCCTTTGTGTACAATAGCTATATATCATATTTTGGTTTCTTATTTATTGTAATGGGTGGACATTTTTAGTCAGTGTTTAATAACTGTTGCTAATGGGCTTTCTTGCTTTGCTATTGAGTTTAAAGGAAATGTCTGTAGTGTGCCAAAGAGGAATTTTTTATCCATAGTAATCTGGTTTCTCGATAAAGGACAGAAATGGTATGGACCTAACAGAAGCAGAAGATATTAAGAAGAGGTGGCAAGAATACACAGAAGAACTGTACAAAAGATGATCTTCATGACCTGGATAATCATGATGGTGTGATCACTCATCTAGAGCCAGACATCCTGGAATGTGAAGTCAAGTGGACCTTAGAAAGCATCACTATGAACAGAGCTAGTGGAGGTGATGGAGTTCCAGTTGAGATATTCCAAATCCTGAAAGATGATGCTGTGAAAGTGCTGCACTCAATATGCCAGCAAATTGGGAAAACTCAGCAGTGGCCACGGGACTGGAAAAGGTCAGTTTTCATTCCAGTCCCAAAGAA
>SJYA01000463.1:111586-133246 GCA_006410615.1 Neotragus moschatus
TTGGAGAAGACTCCTAAGAGTCCCTTGGACTGCAAGGAGATCCAACCAGTCCATCCTGAAGGAGACAGGCCCTGGGATTTCTTTGGAAGGAATGATGCTAAAGCTGAAGCTCCAGTACTTTGGCCATCTAATGCGAAGAGTTGACTCATTGGAAAAGACTCTGATGCTGGGAGGGATTGGGGGCAGGAGGAGAAGGGGACGACAGAGGATGAGATGGCTGGATGGAATCACTGACTCAATGGATGTGAGTCTGAGTGAACTCCAGGAGCTGGTGATGGACAGGGAGGCCTGGCATGCTGTGATTCATGGGGTCACAAAGAGTTGGACACAACTGAGCGAGTGAACTGAACTGAATCTGGTTTTCTTTTGTTCTTTTTTCTGCCTCAGGGCACTATCATAAGCAATTTACTCAAATCGCCTCTTCTTTTCACCTAAATAACACTTACCAATTTAGAAGTCTCAGTTAGAACATTTCTTTAGAGAGGTTTCCTTGATGCCTGTATGGCTCTTTAAAATCTCTTTAATATCTGTTCTTTCCTTTTCCCATTCTTAATTTTGTGTATTTGTGGTTCTTTTTTATTCATGAATTACAATTTTTGGAAAATTGTATATTTGATTGTATTTTCTCCCAAGACTCCTTTTATTCATTTATTTACTTATGCACTCATTTAACACAAATGTTCAAGCTCTCATTATATGAAGATCACTATATAGGGCACTAGAGATTCAGTGTTGAGATGGTTAGATATGGTCCATACCTTTGTGATGCTTATAATCTAGCAAAGAGCAAATAGTGTGTAATACGAAATTAGGGAGTATGGATGCATATGAAAGTGAAAGTATCAGTCACTCAGTCATGTGCAACTCTTTGTGACTCCATGGACTACAGCCAGCCAGGCTTCTCTGTCCACTGAATTCTCCAGGCAAGAATACTGGAGTGAGTTGCCCATTTCCTTCACCATAGGATCTTCCCAAACCCAGGGATCTAAACCAGGTCTGCTGCACTGCAGGCAGATACTTTACTGTCTGAGCCATGGATGCATGTACAAGAAGAATTTAACCCACATAAGTGTCAAAGAGACCTCTCTGAAGAAATAAACAGAGATCTCTAAAGATTTAATAAGTATTATTTAGATGAAAAGAAGAGACAGGTATTGCAGTTTGAGGAAATAACATATGAAAATGCCCAGAGGCAGAAAAAGGAAACTAAAAATCCACCAGTATGGATGATGCATAGACAAAGTCCTAATGTTTTCCTTCACTATCTTTTAATTTCTGTATTTATCAATATCATTCCTTTTTTCATTTTTAAAGAGCTTCCTGCTAATTTTTATCTTCTTTGTAATCTCTTTAGTTCATTTTACTAAAAATATTCAAAGTTATACTTTTTTTACGAGGTATCACTTTAGTTAGTTCAGTAGCTTAGTCATGTCCGACTCTTTGTGACCCCATGAACCACAGCACGCCAGGCCTCCCTGTCCATCACCAACTACCGGAATTCACCCAAACCCATGTCCATTGAGTTGGTGATGCCATCCAGCCATCTCATACTCTGTTGTCCCCTTCTCCTCCTGGCCTCAACCTTTCCCAGCATCACGGTCTTTTCAAATGAGTCAGCTCTTCACATCAGGTGGCCAAAATATTGGAGTTTCAGCTTCAACATCAGTCCTTCCAATGAACACCCAGGACTGATTCCTTTTAGGATGGACTGGTTGGATCTCCTTACAATCCAGGGAACTCACAAGAGTCTTCTCCAACACCACAGTTCAAAAGCATCAATTCTTCTGCATTCAGCTTTCTTTATAGTTCAACTCTCACATCCATATATGACTACTGGAAAAACCATAGCCTTGACTAGACGGACCTTGTTGNTTTAGGATGGACTGGTTGGATCTCCTTACAATCCAGGGAACTCACAAGAGTCTTCTCCAACACCACAGTTCAAAAGCATCAATTCTTCTGCATTCAGCTTTCTTTATAGTTCAAGTCTCACATCCATATATGACTACTGGAAAAACCATAGCCTTGACTAGACGGACCTTGTTGACAAAGTAATGTCTTTGCTTTTTAAGATGCTGTCTAGGTTGGCCATAACTTTCCTTCCAAGGAGTAAGCGTCTTTTAATTTAATGGCTGCAGTCACCATCTGCAGTGATTATGGAGCCCTCTCAAATAAAGTCAGCCACTGTTTCCACTGTTTCTCCATGTATTTGCCATGAAGTGATGGGACCAGATGCCATGATCTTAATTTTCTGAATGTTGAGCTTGAAGTCAACTTTTTCACTCTCCTCCTTCACTTTTATCAAGATGCTCTTTATTTCTTCTTCACTTTCTGCCATAAAGGTAGTGTCATCTGCATATCTGAGGTTATTGATATTTCTCCTGGCAATCTTGATTCCAGCTTGTGCTTCATTCTTCCAGTCCAGTTCAGTTGCTCAGTTGTGTCCAACTCTTTGCCACCTCATGAATCACAGCACGCCAGGCCTCCTTGTCCATCACCAACTCCCGGAGTTCACTCAGACTTACGTCCATCAAGTCAGTGATGCCATCCAGCCATCTCATCCTCTGTCGTCCCCTCTTCCTCCTGCCCCCAATCCCTCCCAGTATCAGAGTCTTTACCAATGAGTCAACTCTTCGCATGAGGTGGCCAAAATACTGGAGTTTCAGCTTTAGCATCATTCCCTCCAAAGAAATCCCGATCTCCTTCAGAATGGACTGGTTGGATCTCCTTGCAGTCCAAGGGACTCTCAAGAGTCTTCTTCAACACCACGGTTCAAAAGCATCAATTCTTCGGCGCTCAGCTTTCGTCACAGTCCAACTCTCACATCCATACATGACCACTGGAAAAACCATAGCTCCTTAGGCTATAGTAATTTTTAATGTGATGCATTTTTGTTATATCTGAAATGGTTTCTATTTGTAGTCTTGACTTCATTTTTGGATTAGGAAGTAGTTAGTAAATAACATAAGGTAATATATGTATTATAGTGGCTTCCCAAGTGGCTCAGCAGTAAAGAATCTACCTGTCAGTGCAGGAGACATTCAGGTTTAATTGCTGGGTTGGGAAGATCACCTGGAGAAGGAAACAGCAGCCCACTCCAGTATTCTTGCTTAGAAAATCCCAGGGACAGAGGAGTATGGTGGGCTACAGTCAATGGAGTTGCAAAAGAGTGTGACACAACTGAGTGACTAAACAGCAACAATAGCAGCTGAGAAACAGATAACTCTGGCTGCAGGTGGTGGTAGAATATTCAGTGGTGATGTCCCTGACAACACCTGTTGTTCCAGCCATTTGTGAAATTGTTTGTGCTACAACATTCAAGACACTCAAAACTACCAGGACTGAGCACACACACACACACACACACACACACACACACACACACATCTCCCTTGAAGTGAAGTGAAGTGAAGTGAAGTCGCTCAGTTGTGTCCGAGTCTTTGCGACCCTGTGGACTGTAGCCTACCAGGCTCCTCAGTCCATGGGATTCTCCAGGTAATCATTAACTGGGAATCTTCATTACTGGCAGTGAAAATTATTTTTATCATACTAATTCATATATATGCTCATATTATACCAAATTGTATCAATTATTGTATCACTTTGCAAGTTTTTAGATTTTTTTCAGAGAAAAATTATTGTTAAACAAGGTAAATAAAATGGACTGTTATATAAACCATTTTTCCTTTGTTAAATAATACTAAAATTCTTTTCCTTTTTCTATTATAGATGAAGAGATGTCTTCAGTAACTTTTCTATTATAATTCAGTGAGAAGCTGTCTTTAAGCTATGTTTAAATACAACTCAATGTGATGTGCCTGCCTGAGGCAACTGACATTTCAAATTGTGATTCTTTTCACCCCAAAAGCAAGAAGTTCTGCTCTTTCCTGTAGTTGGAGCTATTTAAATGAAATTAACTTGAGAGGTCAGAATCCAACTGTGACTTCTTAGATTCTTTCATTTGCATTACAAATCATTTGAAGGGAATGAAGCGATTGACTAAAAAATACTGAAGAAAGACTAAAGTAAAACATTAATTTGAATTCTCTCAGTTTTGAATATCTGATCATCTAGACAGAAAGAGTAAGAGACACCTGGAAAAATAGTTTACAATGGACATCAATGAGATTTTGTTGTTGTTCAGTTGCTGTCATGTCCGACTTTGCATTCCCAGGGACTACAGCATACCAAGCTCCTTTGTCCTTCATTGTCTCCCAGAATTTGCTCAGATTCATGTCCAGTGAGTCGGTGATGCCATCCAACTACCTCATTCTCTGTCAGCCTCTTCTCCTCCTGCCCTTAATCTTTTCCAGCGTCAGAATCTTTTCCAAAGAGTTGACCCTTCACATCAGATGGCAAAAGTATTGGAGCTTCAGCTTCAGCATTAGTCCTTCTAGTAAACATTCTGAGTTCATTTCCTTTAGGATTGACTGGTTTGAGATTTTTATAGGAAAGATTAAACTAGTCATTAGACCAAACTTTCTAATCAGTATCAGTACTTGAGAAGTAAGTACCAGTTACATGATGCTCAAATAATTTTGTGACTTACAACCCCGCCTTGTTTTCCATGCCAGGGAATAAAAGAAATGAGTATTGGTTATTTGGTCTCAAACAGTTGTTCTGATGGTCAGCATCACTGGTCTAGTAGAAACATGAAACCAGATACTGCATATTACTCCCACTTCAACCAAGTGTTGAATTGCATTAGCTAACCTTAGTTCCAAACAGAAATGTTTTGTTAAAATAATCTTTGTATCCACACAACATTTTCCCTTCCATATCTGTATGTTTATGTCCAGATTTTCATCTTAGCAAGTTATCAGTCATTGGATTACCCTTAGTCCAATATGATCTCATTTAACTTGATTACGTCAATTAAGACTCTATTTCCAAATAATGTCATTTTCACAGGTACCAGAGTTTAGGACTTGGCCACACATGTACATATTTTTAGGGATACAGCTCAGCCTGCAATAGCACCCACCCTTACCTTTCATTTCTTCGACATCCCAGTATCCTTCCTGTTTAAGTATATTCCTCTTAAATGTGTCTTGTTCTTTCTTCTTAGTGACCTTGTCCCAAGTAGCATTTTCCTCTCATGTGTCTTGTAATGTCATCTCTTTTCTGGCAGTTTCTCATCATATAAACATATTTAAGTCATGTTCATCCTAAAAGAAACTACAAATCCTAACTACCTCAACTTTATATTTCTTGTACCCTACCTCTTCTTCCTATAGCCCTGAACATGCATCTTATATTTACTATGTTTCATCTTCAGCTTTTTCTTTAATCAATTGAAGTCTGGCTTGTGCCCCACCAATGAGACTGCTCACTCTTGTCAAGATTTTTAATGTTCTTTTTGATGATAAATCAATGGACAAATCTTAATTCTTCTATTATAAAACTTAGTGCCTCATTGGATTTTTTTTCAGCACTCCCAACTTCTTCAAACCAGACCCTGCAAATCAAATCCCTTGAGTTCCATGGTATTTCACTTTCTATATGTTTCCTCTTGCTATGAATGCTTAGTTTTATTTTGGAAGGCTTTTCTTCCTCTACTTGCTTTATAAATTGTGATAGCCTCCTAGGATTAATTTATCTTTCTTCTCTCACTCTATAGTCTTTTCTTGATTAGTCTTACTCCTTGCATGTCTTCTGCATCAACTATATGATACTGATCACCCAAATTGTATGTCTTTAGCCCATATTTCTTTTCTGAACTCTTAATTGTATATATGCAACTGTCTGTAGGATTTCTTTGGAAGTAATGATGCTAAAGCTGAAACTCCAGTACTATGGCCACCTCATGAAAAGAGTTGACTCATTGGAAAAGACTCTGATGCTGAGTGAGAGGGATTGGGGGCAAGAGGAGAAGGGGACGACAGAGGATGAGATGGCTGGGTGGCATCACTGACTCGATGGACGTGAGTCTGAGTGAACTCCGGGAGTTGGTGATGGACAGGGAGGCCTGGCGTGCTGTGATTCATGGGGTCGCAAAGAGTTGGACATGACTGAGTGACTGAACTCAACTGAACTGAACCGAACTGCCTGTTACATATCATCTCTTGAATAACTCACAGGCACTTGAAATACAACAAGTTAAAATTACTCCTCCTACATTTTCTTTCTTAGTGAGTGGCACTACAACCTAACCAGTTTCCATAGTGAGAAGCCTTAAAGTCATAGTATTCCATTTTCTCACCTTCACACCAGTATATATATATACACACACACATATATACATATACATATGCATATATATATATATATGTGTATATATACATATCCATTTGAAGAGACCCTGATGCTGAGAAATACTGAAGATAAAAGGAGAAGGAAGCAGCAGAGGATGAGAGGGTTAGACAGCATCACTGACACAATGGACAGAAATCTGACCAAACTCCAGGACATAGTGAAGAACAGGGTGGCCTGGTGTGTGGCAGTCCATGGGGTCTCAAAGAACCAGACGTGACTTAGTGACTGAACAACAATCACCACCACCACACCAGTTTTCATATATATTATATTTCTTTGTAATGTCTTCCAAAGCAGTCTTCTTTTCTCCAACAACACTTGAACTGAGTTAGTTTAGGCCCCATGATTTCTTCCTAGATTCTTTGTCATATTTTGTCCAGTCCAAACCATTTTCCATATTGTTACCAGCTTGATTTTCCAGAACTCAATCTGATGATACTAATATTCCATTAAAGAATATTTTTGAGCCTCATTGTAGCCTTCAAAATAAAGTAACAAACTCCTATATGTCTATTCTTTAGTAACATTTCTCAGTATTTCATTCCTGTGAATGTCAGTATCAGTTCAGTCACTCAGTCATGTCTGACTCTGTGAAACCATGGACTGCAGTATGGCAGGCCTCCCTGTCCATCACCAACTCCCAGAGCTTACTCAAACGCATGTCCATCGAATCAGTGAGGCCATCCAACCATCTCATCCTCTGTCATCCCCTTCTCCTCCTGTCTCCAATCTTTCCCAGCATCAGGGACGTTTCCAATGAGTCAGTTCTTGGTATCAGGTGGCCAAAGTATTGCAGTTTCAGCATCAGCATCAGTCCTTCAATGAATATTCAGGACTGATTTCCTTTAGGATAAGCTGGTTGAATCTCCCTGCAGTCCAACGGACTCTCAAGAGTCTTCTCCAACACCACAATTAAAAGCATTGATTCTTTGGTGCTCAGCTTTCTTTATATTCCAACTCTCACATCCATACATGACCACTGGAAAAACAGTAACCTTGACTAGATGGACCTTTGTTGGCAAAGTAATGTCTGCTTTTAAATATGCTGTCTAGGTTGATCTTAGCTTTTCTTCCAAGGAGTAAGCATCTTTTAATTTCATGGCTACAATCACCATCTGCAGTGATTATGGAGCACACCCCCCCCCCCTACAAAAGAGTCTGTCACTGTTTCCATTGTTTCTCTATTTCCCATGAAGTGATGGGACCAGATGCCATGATCTTAGTTTTCTGAGTGTTGAGTTTTAAGTCAACTTTTTCACTCTCCTCTTTCACTTTCATCAAAAGGCTCTTTAGTTCTGCCATAAGGGTGGTGTCATCTGCATATCTGAGGTTATTGATATTTCTCCTGGCAATCTTGATCCCAGCTTGTGCTTCATCCAGCCTGGCATGTCACATGATGTACCCTGCATATAAGTTAAATAAGCAGTGTGACAATATGCAGACTTAATGTACTGCTTTCTCTATTTGGAACCAGTCTGTTGTTCCATGTCCAGTTCTAATTGTTGCTTCCTGAGCTGCATAAGGATTTCTGAGGAGACAAGTCAGGTGGTCTGGTCTCCCATCTCTTGAAGAATTTTCTACAGTTTGTTGTGATCCACACAGTCAAAGGCTTTGGTGTAGTCAGTAAAGCAGAAGTAGATGTTTTTCTGGAACTCTCTTGATTTTTCGATGATCCAGCAGATGTTGGCGATTTGATCTCTGGTTCTTCTACCTTTTCTAAATCCAGCTTGAACATCTCAAAGATTATGGTTCACATACTGTTGAAGCCTGACTTGGAGAATTTTGAACATTACTTTGCTAGTGTGTGAGATGAGTGCAATGGTACAGTAGTTTGAACATCCTTTGGCATTGCCTTTCTTTGGGATTGGAATGAAAATTCATCTTTTCCAGTCCTGTGGCCACTGCTGAGTTTTCCAAATTTGCTGTCATATTAGTGCAGCACTTACACAGCATCATCTTTTAGGATTTGAAATAGCTCAACTGGAATTCCATCACCTCCACTAGCTTTGTTCATAGTGATATTTCCTAAAGGCTCACTTGACTTCGCATTCCAGGATGTCTGGCTCTAGGTGACTGATCACACTATCATTGTTATCTGGGTCACAAAGGTCTTTTTTTGTACAGTTCTTCTGTGTATTCTTGCCACCTCTTTTTAATATCTTCTGCTTCTGTCAGGTCCATATCATTTCTGTCTTTTGTTGTGCTTATCTTTGCACAAAATGCACCCTTGGTATCTCTCATTTTCTTAAAGAGATCTCTAGTCTTTGCCATTCTGTTGTTTTCCTCTATTTGCATTGATCACTGAGGAAGGCTTTCTTATCTCTCCTTGCTATTCTTTGGAACTCTGCTTTCAAATGGGTCTATCTGTCCTTTTCTCTTTTACCTTTAGCTTCTCTTCTTTTCTCAGCTATTTGTAAGGCTTCCTCCAACAACCATTTTGCCTTTTTACATTTCTTTTCCTTGGAGATGGTCTTGATCACTGCCTCCTGTACAGTGTCACAAACCTCTGTCCATATTTCTTCAGGCACACTGTCTGTCAGATCTAATCTCTTTAATCCATTTGTCATTTCCACTATATAATTGTAAAGGATTTAATTGCAGTCCTACATGAATGGTCTAGTGGTTTTCCCTACTTTCTTCAATTTCAGTCTGAATTTGGCAGTAAGGAGTTCATGATCTAAGCCACAGTCAGCTCCTGGTCTTGTTTTTGCTGACTCTATAAAGCTTCTCCATCTTTGGCTGCAAAGAATATAATCAATCTGATTTCAGTATTGACCATCTGGTGATGTCCATGTGTAGAGTCTTCTCTTGTGTTGTTGGAAGAGAGTGTTTGCTATGACCAGTGTGTTCTCTTGGCAAAACTCTGTTAGCATTTGCTGTGCTTCAGTTTGTACTCCAAGATCAAATCTGCCTTGTACTCCAGGTATCTCTTGACTTCCTACCTTTGCATTCCAGTCCCCTATTATGAAAAGGATATCTTTTATGGGTGTTAGTTCTAGAAGGTCTTCTCTGTCTTCATAGAACCATTCAACTTCAGTTTCTTCAGCATTACTGGTCGGGGCATAGGCTTGGAGTACCGTGATATTGAATGGTTTGCCTTGGAAATGAACAGAGATCATTCTTTCGTTTTTGAGATTACATCCAAGTACTGCATTTTGGACTCTTTTGTTGACTATAATGGCTACTCCATTTCTTCTAAGGGATTCTTGCCCACAGTAGTAGATATAATGGTCATCTAAGTTAAATTCACCCATTCCAGTCAATTTTAGTTCACTGATTCCTAAAATTTCAATGTTCACTCTTGCTATCTCCAGTTTGACCACTTCCAATTTACCTTGATTCATGGACCTAACATTCCAGTTTCCTATGCAATATTGCTCCTTACAGCATCAAATTTTACCTCCACCGCCAGTCACACCCACACCTGGGTATTGTTTTTGCTTTGGCTCCGTCNAATTTTAGTTCACTGATTCCTAAAATTTCAATGTTCACTCTTGCTATCTCCAGTTTGACCACTTCCAATTTACCTTGATTCATGGACCTAACATTCCAGTTTCCTATGCAATATTGCTCCTTACAGCATCAAATTTTACCTCCACCGCCAGTCACACCCACACCTGGGTATTGTTTTTGCTTTGGCTCCGTCTCTTCATTCTTTCTAGAGTTATTTCTCTACAGATCTCCAATAGCATATTAGGCACCTACCGATTTGGGGAGTTAATCTTTCAGTGTCATATCTTTTTGCCTTCTCATACTGTTCATGGGGTTCTCAAGGCAAGAATGCTGAAGTGGTTTACCATATCCTTCTCCAATGGACCACATTTTATCAGAACTCTCCACCATTACCCGTCTGTCTTGGGGTACCCTACATGGCACAGCTCATAGTTTCATTGAGATAGACAAGGCTGTGGTCCATATGATGAGTTTGGTTAGTTTTCTGTAATTGTGGTTTTCATTCCGTCTTTCGTGTAATGGATAAAGATAAGAGGCTTATGTAAGCTTCCTGATGGGAGATACTGACTGAAGGGGAAACTAGGTCTTGGTTTGATGGGTGAGGCCATGCTCAGTTTGGTTCAGTCGCTCAGTTNCACTTGACTTCACATTCCAGGATGTCTGGCTCTAGATGAGTGATCACACCATCGTGATTATCCAGCCATGCTCAGTAAATCTTTACTCCAATTTTCTGTTGATGGGCAGTGCTGTGTTCCCTCCCTGTAGTTTGACCTGAGGCCAAACTATGGTGGAGATGATGAAGATAATGTTGACCTCCTTCAAAAGATCCCATGCATACACTGTTGTACTCAGTGCCACCGACCCTGCAGCAGGCCACCACCAACCCGCACCTCCACCAGGGATTCCTGGACACTCACAGGCAAGTTGGGTCAGTCTCTTGTGGGGTCATTGCGGGTTCAGTGCTCCTTTCTCCTGGGTCCTGGTGCACACAAGGTTCTGTTTGTGCCCTGTAAGAGTCTGTTTCCCCAGTCCTGTATAAGTTCTAGTGGCTCGCTGGTGGGGTTAGTGGCAATCTCCTCCAAGAGGGCTTATGCCATACTCAGGTCTGCTACACCCAAAGCCCCTGCCCCTGCGACAGGCCACTGCTGACCCGTACCTCCACAGGAAACACTCAGATACAGTTGTGGTTCAGTCTCTGTGGGGTCTCTGGGTCCTGGTGCACACAAGGTTTGTTTGAGCCATCTGAATGTCTCTGGCAGGTATGGGGTTTAATTCTAAATATGATTTTGCCCCTGCTACTGTCTTACCGGAGCTTCTCATTTGCTCTTGGACATGAGGCAGCTTTTTTTGGTGTGATCCACCATTCTCCTGTTGACAGTTGTTCAGCAGCGAGTTGTAGTTTTGGAGTTCTTGCAGGAGGAGATGAGCACATGTCCTTCTACTCTGCCATGTAGTCAACAAGAATTCCCTGGTGGCTCAGACAGTAAAGAATCTGCCTGCAATGCAGGACATCCAAATTCGATCCCTGGGTTGGGAAGGTCCTCTGGAGATGGAAGTGGCAACCCACTCCAGTATTCTTGCCTATAGAATCCCATGCACAGAAGATCCTGGCAGATTACAGTCCATGGAGTTGCAAAGAGTTGGACATGACTGAGAGACTTCGCTCTGTGAGTCTTATCCATGCTGAAATATTTGTACCTGCTTGAATGTGCCATGCTGTTTTTTCTACATGAAAAATCTCCAAATCCTCCCACATTGATAGGACTTCTTTTATATCTCTTAAGGCAAGAAATTTTCCCTGATGCTAAGTCCTTCATATGATTTGGATTTGGTGCCCCTTGATGAATCTTCTTTGTGGTCCCCTAGATTATGTGTTTACACAACATACATGAAATCTCTTTTTAACCCCTAGACACTGGCACAGTGGCACATAAAATCCACTCAAAAATAACAAGTCATCAGTATGTACAAGATTAATACAGAGTAATAAGATAAAGTGGCAAAGATCAGATCTTTGGGGAATATTTAAGAAGTAGGGAGGGGAAGAAACTGGGCAATAGAAACCAGAATGTGGTCAAAGATTCTCCAAAGAGAGAACCAGAAGAGAGTGGTAGTACTTGGTCATATACACTGGTTTGTCTAGGATAGCATTGAATTATACCTGCTATACTGACTCCTGTCCAGTTTAATTTTGTTCCAGGTTTTTCATGTTTAATGAAATGTTATGAGTATTTTCATTGAGATAAACTTGGGTGTATTTTTAGAAGTTGTCAGTGCCAAGTTATGCACCCTGATTCTTCCAGACCAAAGCACTCATCTCTCCAGCTGCTGGTAGTGATTGGCAGCAGACAGGTCTCAACTGTATTCCTCTCTAAATGCTTAAAATTTGTGATCTAGTCATTTAATTCCAAGACTTGTCCTCAGAGACATATTATCTCATTTAATGACTGATAAATGCAAGGAGTAAAAGTCCTATCTGCTTCCAATTTTGGACACTCATAAGATCCACCCCGGAGAAGGCAATGGCACCCCACTCCAGTACTCTTGCCTGGAAAATCCCATGGACAGAGGAGCCTGGTAGGCTGCAGTCCGTGGGGTCGCTAAGAGTCGGACACGACTGAGCGACTTCACTTTCACTTCTCACTTTTCATGCATTGGAGAAGGAAATGGCAACCCACTCCAGTGTTCTTGCCTGGAGAATCCCAGGGATGGTAGAGCCTGATGGGCTGCCGTCTATGGGGTCGCACGGAGTCGGACACGACTGAAGCGACTTAGCATCAGCAGCAGCAAGATCCATCCCAGCTCCAGAGCTCACAATGAGAGGTTAAATTTATTTCCCAGGTGACTAAGTGGTAAAGAACCTCCCTGCCAATGCAGAAGACACTTGGGTTCAAACTCTGGGTAGGGAAGATCTGCTGTAGAAGCAAATGGTCGCTAAGAGTCGGACACGACTGAGCGACTTCACTTTCACTTCTCACTTTTCATGCATTGGAGAAGGAAATGGCAACCCACTCCAGTATTCTTGCCTGGAAAATCCCATGCACAGAGGAGCCTGGTGGTCTACAGTCCATGGGGTCACAAAAGAGTCTGACACAACTGAGTGACTAAACAGCAACAACAGCAGCTGAGAAACAGCTAACTATGGCTACAGGTGGTGGTAGAATATTCAGTGGTGATGTTCCTAACAATGCCTGTCATTCCAGTCATTTGTGATATGGTTTGTGCTACAACATTCAAGACACTCAAGTCTACCAGGACAATAGTAGGCAGAGTCAGTGGAAACAAGAAAAATTATTGGTTGGGTGTGCATGAAATATGTAAAAGCTGTACATGAAATATGTAGAATATGAAAAGAGAAGCTGAACACTCCTGTCCTAGGGTACATAGGATATATTAAAAGCTCTTATTTTAATTATTTTATCATTTATTGTAAAATGAAACTACTGTATAATTTGATTAACAATATTGTGTTTTCCAATACCGCTTTTCAGCATTAATGATTTAAATAAAGTGCATGCTTTACTTACTAAAAAATTTCATTCAGAATTTTCATTTCTCAAAGAAATTGATGAGCAGAATGTATTTTGCTTAAAACACTTGGATCAGTATTGCGACCCACATGGGGACCATGTCTGGTCACTTGAAAGCCAAGAGACAAATCTACTGAAGAAACAGTACTGTTTGTTTCAAATTAGTAGTTTTTTGAAGAAAGCTGTGTCCAAAGTTCATAATTTTACAAATGAACTTTCAGAATATATTATATATCACTGTGGAGGGCATGATTTTTTCATCTAGATCGAAAAATAATTGCTCATTTTTTAAATTTAAGCTTTTCATGTGTAGATATGAAAAGTGAAGTGTTAGTTCACTTTATCATGAATAGAGACAGATAAGTAAGAAACTGGCTTCCCAGGTAGCACTAGTGGTAAAGAACCTTCCTGCCAATGCAGGAGATGTAAGAGAAGTCGGTTTGATACCTGGGTCAGGAAGAGCCTCTGGAGGAGGGCATGGCAACCCACTGCAGTATTCTTGCCTAAAGAATCCTATGGACAGATGATCCTGGCAGGCTATGGTCCACTGGGTCATAAAGAGTCAGACATGACTGAAGTGACTTAGCATGCACTCATGCAAACAAGAAACAACTGAAAAATGTGAACACATTGGCTTCATCAGCAGAACTTCACAGATAGTCAAGTGTTGCCAATTTTATATTTGTGTCATCAAATGATTCAAATATAAAATCAGTTCATTATATTGATGACTCAATTTTTCATTCAATATTTGGAATCAAAGTAAAACTTTGGGGAATTTATTATGTTAAAGGCGAATCAGCTAATATTTTGAGTGTAATTATAAGTCAGTAATAAATCTTCTCACTAAAAAGAAAACTATTGGGTTTAACAATGATAATATGAAACAGATTTTTATGAAGAAACAGCTCTGTGATAAAACAATGTTCTTAGTAAATAGAGACCTACGATATAGAAATGTACTAAAGAATTCTTTCTAGAATACATATGATATGCAATTGAATCCAAACAGAGCTCTGATATTTTAAAAAGAAGCCAGTCTAAATAGAAGCTTTGGTTGTCAATTTGTAAACATATATGGACAATTGACTTACAAAGTTAATTGCAAAGTTAATTCAACAAAGAAGGCTATGTTCAATTATAAAACATACTTCAGAAAGTATATACTTTCTCCCTTTATCTATAACCAGTCAGACTTTAGAAATGCTTGAGCCTTTGAAGAACTATTTTGTAAGTCAACTTAACCTACCATAATAGTATTTTTGGAAACGGGTACTCCAAATTTTTGTTGAATTTATTCAAAGTCAGCTTGAGATTTTTAATGAAAATATTCAATGAATGGAGCAATCACTACCTCCAGTTTTTAAAACTTTTAGAAAATTGTAATTATTAAATAAAAATTGCACAATGGAAGATGCTGAACTTTATCCTCACAAGCAAAGGAAGTACTGAATAAATTAAATAAGGACAGGCCATCATATGAGCTTTGGTTTGCAAATTCTCTAAGTCTACCTTGTAAAATTCAACTTGAAAGAACTTTTAAGTGGATAAACTTAAATTATGTCTGGAATGAATAAAATTTAGCAGACAGTTTTACAGCATCTAAATTTGGTGAAACATTGAAAGGAATAATAGGTGACTTATTTGAAAGTTGTAAAAAGGTCTCTGAATGTTAGCCAAAAAGAGCATTTGTGGAAAGGTTTGGGCTGAAACACTTACATATTGGTGGTGGCCGTGAGATATGTCTGGCAGCACACCAACCTCAGCTTATGTCTCTTCCACCCAACCTTCCTTCCTCCATCCCTCAGCATTAGACTACCACTGTAATCTGACTAACTCTCCCACTCACAGTATTTCCTTAAAAAATTCCTCTTGCATTTAATCCTATGTTGGTGTCTGCATCTCAGAAAACTGGGACTATCACATGACATTTTAAAAATATTTTTTAAGTTAATTTTTATTGGAGTATAATTGCTTTACAATACTGTGTTATTTTTTACTGTACAGTAAAGTGAAACAGCTATATGTATACATATATCCCCTCTTTTTTGAATTTACTTCCCATTAGGTTACCACAGAACACTGAGTAGAGTTCCCTATGCTATACAGTAGGTTCTCATTAGTTATCTGTTTTAGGAAAATCCGATGGATGGAGGAGCCTGGTAGGCTGCAGTCCTTGGGGTCACTAAGAGTCAGACATGACTAAGTGACTTCACTTTCACTTTTCACTTTCATGCATTGGAGAAGGAAATGGCAACCCACTCCAGTGTTCTTGCCTGGAGAATCCCAGGGACAGGGAAGCCTAGTGGGCTGTCATCTATGGGGTCGGACATGACTTCAGTGGCTTAGCAGCAGCAGCAGCAGTGTATATACATGACATTTTATTTTAAAAAATAGAATTGAAAATATCCTTCGCTTAGTATGATGTGCTTTTGCTCTGAGCTTATCAGGTACTTCAGCACCCTTAGAATAATTTTCCAGTTGCTATTATTTTCGCTTTTCTTTTGACTTTTTCTATAAAAAGTCAACCGAAGGTGTCAACATTTGAAATTTCTTAACATAAAATGCTAATTTTTAACTAGATCAGGAGACATTTGACAATGAAAGGAAATGCTAAGATTGATAAAAATTTTGAGCTTTTTTTTTGTAAATGAACAGAGTTCTATCCAAAATTTTTATTTAAAAGTTAAATTCTTTCCAAAAATATAGAAATAGACATATTGTATACATGAAAGCAGAATTATGTCGTGAAAGGCCTTTATATTGAATTTTAACCTTTATTGTGGTATGAATGAAATGAAAAATATTTCACACATTTAATGTATCCATTCCGATGTGTTCACACATATGCATACACCCATGATACCATCAAAAAACCAAGTTACTGTACATATCTATCACCTTCAAAAAATGTCCTTTTTTTTTTTTTGGTAAGAACACTTACATGAGATCTCTCCTCTTATTATATTTTACAATGGATAGTACTACAGGTACTATGTTGTACAGCAGATTTCTAAAACTTACTCATTTGCATACCAGAACTTTATATCCACTGAAAAACAATTTCCAATTTCCTCTTCCCCCAAAATAGAAACCACCATTCTATTTTCTTTGACCATTTTGGATGGATGTAAGTGAACCATGTATGGGGGAGCCTGGTGGGCTACAGTCCATGGCATCACTAAGAGTCGGACACAACTGAGTGACTTCAATTTCACTTATCACTTTCATGCACTGGAGAAGGAAATGGCAACCCACTCCAGTGTTCTTGCCTTGAGAATCCCAGGGACGGAGGAGCCTGGTGGGCTGCCATCTATGAGGTCGCACAGAGTCGGACACGACTGAAGTGACTTAGCAGCAGCAGCAGCAGCAAGTGAACCATGTGGCATTTGTCGTTCAGTGACTGGCTTATTTCACATAATATAATATCTTGTAGATTCATCCATGTTGTCATAAGTGGTAGGATTTCCTCTTTTTTTAAGGCTGAATAATACGTTATTGCACATATAGACTACATACCCAAGAAAAAAATGCAAAACAGCAAAATGGTTGTCTAGGAGGTCTTACAAGTAGCTGTGAAAAGAAGAGAAGCAAAAAGCAAAGGAGAAAAGGAGAGATATACGTATTTGAATGCAGAGTTCCAAAGAATACAAGGAGAGATAAGAAAGCCTTCCTCAATGATCAATGCAAAGAAATAGAGGAAAATAATAGAACGGGAAAGACTTGAGATCTCTTCAAGAAAATCAGAGATACCAAAGGAACATTTCATGCAAAGATGGGCTCAATAAAGGACAGAAATGGTATGGACCTGACAGAAGCAGAAGATATTAAAAAGAGGTGGCAAGAATACACAGCAGAACTGTACAAAAAAGATCTTCATGACCCAGATAATCATGATGGTGTGATCACTCACCTAGAGCCAGACATCCTGGAGTGTGAAGTCAAGTGGGCCTTAGAAAGCATCTAGTGGAGGTGATGGAATTCCAGCTGAGCTATTTCAAATCCTAAAAGATGATGGAAGGTCAGTTTTCATTACAAACCCAAAGAAGGCAATGCCAAAGAATGTTCAAACTACCGCACAATTGCATTCATCTCATGCTAGTGAGAGAAAAATTAAGTTTTATGCTAAACCCTTGAGAGCAGGTTTTTATTTCATGTAACATGGCAGGTTCTTATCTAATGCAATGTGGCCTTTAGGCTCTCTCAAGGGATGTTTTTCCTTCAGGGACTTTCTAAAAAAATTGTTTTTCAGGCAGTCGGAATGTGGCCCTGACCAGCCGTATAGACCTGATAGCAAACGAGCCTATCCCTGTAAAGGCCGAGACATGTGAACGAATCAAATTGTCCCCACCCTAGCTACACCCGTTTGTGGTTTTTGTGCTTAAAAATTCTCTGTAACGACTGTTCAGGGTTCGTTCCTCCCTGGAGGTGACTGAACCCCGGCGTGCCGGCTCAATAAATCCTCTTGCTGTTTGCATAGAATCCAAGTCTTGGTGATCTTTGGAGCGACGGGTCTTAGGAAAAGACTGCAAGGTCTAACACTAGTAAAGTAATGCTCAAAATTCTCCAAGCCAGGCTTCAGCAATATGTGAAACGTGAACTTCCAGATGTTCAAGCTGGATTTAGAAAAGGCAGAGATCAAATTGCCAACATCTGCTGGATCATAGAAAAAGCAAGAGAATTCCAGAAAAATACCTATTTCTGCTTTATTGACTATGCCAAAGCCTTTGACTGTGTGGATTACAATAAACTGTGGAAAATTCTTCAAGAGATGGGAATACCAGACCACCTGACTTGCCTCTTGAGAAATCTGTATGCAGGTCAGGAAGCCACAGTTAGAACTGGACATGGAACAACAGACTGGTTCCAAATAGGAAAAGGAGTACGTCAAGGCTGTATATTGTCACCCTGCTTATTTAACTTATATGCAGAATACATCATGAGAAATGCTGAGTTGGAGGAAGCACAAGCTGGAATCAAGATTGCCAGGAGAAATATCAATCACCTCAGATATGCAGAAGACACCACCCTTATGGCAGAAAGTGAAGAACTAAAGAGCATCTGGATAAAAGTGAAAGAGGAGAGTGAAAAAGTTGGCTTAAAGCTCAACATTCAGAAAACGAAGATCATGGCATCCAGTTCCCTCACTTCATGGCAAATAGTTNACCTCAGATATGCAGAAGACACCACCCTTATGGCAGAAAGTGAAGAACTAAAGAGCATCTGGATAAAAGTGAAAGAGGAGAGTGAAAAAGTTGGCTTAAAGCTCAACATTCAGAAAACGAAGATCATGGCATCCAGTTCCCTCACTTCATGGCAAATAGTTGGAGAAACAGAGGAAATAGTGACAGACTGTTTTTTGGGGGGCTCCAAAATCACTGCAGTTGGTGATTGCAGCCATGAAATTAAAAGACGCTTACTCCTTGGAAGGAAAGTTATGACCAACCTAGACAGCATATTAAAAAGCAGAGACATTAGTTTGTCAACAAAGGTCCATCTAGTAAGGCTATGGTTTTTCCAGTAGCCATGTATGGATGTGAAAATTGGACTATAAAGAACACTGAGCACTGATGAATTGACGCTTTTGAACTGTGGTGTTGGAGAAGACTCTTGAGAGTCCCTTGGACTAGACAGAGACCCAAACAGTCCATTCTAAAGGAGATCAGTCCTGAGTGTTCATTGGAAGGACTGATGTTGAAGCTGAAACTCCAATACTTTGGCCACCTGATGCGAAGAGCTGACTCATTTGAAAAGACCCTGATACTGGGAAAAATTGAAAGCAGGAGGAGAAGGGGATGACAGAGGATGAGATGGCGGCTGGATGGCATCACCAACTCAATGGACATGAGTTTGGGTAAACTCCAGGCATTGGTGATGGACAGGGAGACCTGGTGTGTTGTGGTCCATGGGGTTGCAAAGAGTTGGACACAATTGAGTAACTGAACTGAACTGAACTGACTACATTTTATTCATTCATTGTTGATGGATATTTAGGTTGTTTTCCTGGACTCATTGTCCTACTTGTATATGAATGTGGGATTGCAGTTACCTCTTCTTGATTTCAAGTCTATTGGGTATATACCCAAAATGAAATTTCTCAAAACCATAGTGATTTATAACCTCATGCCTGTTAGGATGCTTCCCAGGTAGCACTAGTGGTAAAGAATCCACCTGCCAATGCAGGAGATGCAAAAGATGCAGGTTCAGTCCCTGGATCAGTAAGATCCCCTGGAGTAAGAAATGGCAACCCACTCCAATATTCTTGCCTGGAAAATTCCACAGACAGAGGAACCTGGCTAGCTACAGTCCATGGGGCTACAAAGAGGTGGACACTCCTTAGCACACCTACTAGGATGGCTATTACAAAAAATTTTTAAACTATTGATTGGCTAGGATATGGAGAAATTGGAACCCTTATACACCGTTGGTAGTAATATAGAATGGTTCTGACATGATTGAAAACAGTATGGAGGTTCCTCAAGTAATTAAAAATAGAACTCTATATAGTGATTTTTGAACATAAAAAAGGCAGAACATTTATACTTGATATATAGTCACATTCTTCAGTAGTTTCTGAGATTTGTCTGTTGATAACACCATGTTGCTGATAGGTGTTTAATGATAACTACTTGTTCATAGCCACTACCCAGAACACTGAGGGCTGTAGTTGTGATTCAAGGGTTAGCATAGGGTGAATCAGATCCAACTAGCTATGTCTGGGACCTGCTCCCTTGTGCTTGAAATGAAGTAGCCCACTTCATGTGTTTTATGTACTGTTCTCTTACAATATTTCCTTTTTTAAAAAAATAAACGCTGCTAAAAATATTTGAAAACTACTGGCCTAGTGTTCTCTTTCTTTAAAGCAAGAACAATGTCTGAAAATATTCTACCACTTATATTTTCAACTCTTATAAATAGGCTATTTTTTTGGATTCTTCTTTCCTCTTCTTTTTCTGAATTAGTTTTGTTTTTTGTACCTACTTAAAGTGCAGGAAGAGGGCTTTAAAATGGCTTTATTAGGGTGGAGACTTTTCTTTTAAAATAATAATGTGTATTTTAAAATAGGAATGTAGGTAATAATGAAAAGAAAATATGTACCCTTGAAAATTAGCATACAGAGACTTATGGTAATATTATTGATATATTCTACTTGAAGAAAATGGCAATAGTAAAAAGAAAACAGGCTATTATGTTTCAAAATTTTGTCAAATTCTAATTTCCAAAGTGTTTAGAATAAGAAATGACCTCTATATGCAGAACATTTTCACCAAGAGAGAAATATAATCACAATTAGAATTTTAAAGGGTGACAGGAAATAATGTGAGATTGTAATAATTTTCGTCGTAACATACATAAAAGATTTCTGCTACATAAATTATATCATTCAGTTCAGTACAATTCAGTTCAGTCGCTCAGTCGTGTCCGACTCTTTGTGACCCCATGAATCGCAGCACACCAGGACTCCCTGTCCATCACCAACTCCCAGAGTTTACCCAAACTCATGTCCATTGAGTCGGTGATGCCATCTAGCCATCTCATCCTCTGTCGTCCCCTTCTCCTCCTGCCCCCAAACCCTCCCAGCATTAGGGTCGTTATAACTTAAATCTCTATATTAAATTAAAGGCATTTGTAATATATTTTCAAAAATGCTGTTATCTTGTAAAAAAGTTTAATCTTGATTATTTATAGAGTAAAATTTGAATAAGTCACATAGCTTAAAAAACCCAGCATACACAATTTAGTCTATATTTAAAAAAATACACGTAGCATATATACATGAATAAAAATAACTAGTAAGGTATATACAGCAAAATGTTAATATTGGATATTTCTTTTTAACGTAGTTTATGGTGATTTTAATATTCTTTATTGGTTTCTTTGCTCCCTAAATATTTGCCCAGTGCCCGTTTGTTTCTTTTGTAATCAGGCAAGAAAAGCCAAATTAACTTTACTTTTGAAATCAGAATTGTAATTTTTTGGTCATATTGTGGTGTAGAAACAAATTGAACTGAGGTTAAAATGATCAGCAGTAGTGTCTAGATGAAGGTAGGAAGAAAAATAAGTCTGGAAAGGATTGGGCTGGTAGATAATGGGGACTGTATTGCTGCATGGCCAAAGATTAGGTGAAGCAACAGTGAAGAAGAGATCTGGCAGGTCAGAGAGTACAGTGTTAACATTTAATGTATCTGAGATGGGGAAGTTCTTTTGAAGACAAGATCCACATTAGAGCCTGGGAGGAGAGTTAGACTTATAGCAGTTTAAGAGTCCAGCAATTTTATGACAAAGTCATTATATGAATTGCTTCTGTAGATGTAGGAAGATTGTAAAAGTTAGGGCAGATAAAAAATGTGAATAAAATCCCATAAACTTCATTGATTAAGGAGGTGGTAGCAAGTCTACAGACAATAGCAATGAAAAGTGC